>NW_006500010.1:2751858-2785880 GCF_000471905.2 Amborella trichopoda
TTTACTTATATATATATATATATATATATATATATATATATATGCAGTGTTTCCCCCCCACCTTGGTATCTGCTACCTGATCTTTGGTCTTCATATATGAATCTTATAGGAGCTTAACGGGTCACTTTTCACGAATGAAGTAACAATTGACCTCAATATGTTTCGAACGCTCATGAAAACTGGGCTCGATGATGCTGTCACTGCCTAGGTATTATGATAAAGTGAATCTCGTGAGACAATATTTATTCTCTTGAAGTAAGATGTTCTTAACCAGATAAGATCAAATATTATAGAAGCCGTGGCACGATACTTAGCTTTTACCCTGGATTGCGCAACGTGCTGTTTTCTACATTTCTAGGCTACCAAATTGTGTCCAATAGAAGTGTAATATTCTATGGTTGAAGGTTTGTCTATGGGATAAGTTGCGCAGTCAGCATCAGAGTATCCCATCAAGTCAAGTCTTGCATTATAAAAGCATAAGACCCTTGGTAGGAGATGATTGGAGGTAATGCAAGATCCTCGTGATAGCATTTACATGTGTAAATCCGCGTGCATGCCTGAGTTGACTAACATGACCCACAACCAGTGATATTAGGTTTAGTAATCGTCAAATAGATGAGTTTTCCCAACAAGGCTCTTATATAGTCCTACAACTTCCAAAAGTATTTTATAAATGAAATCCAACTTACTGTTAGGATCTATAGGAGAGTCCATAGTTTTCAATTGCAGCTTCCCTGTTTCTTAAAGTAGATCAGAACATATTTTTGTTAAGAATGAAGATCAGCTGTCATGATTGAGCCACCTCAATACCGAAAGAGCTTTAGAGGGAGCCCAAATCATTGACGTCAAACTTATGAGGCAAGCATCTCTTGAGACTCCCAATACTCTTCTAGTCATCACTGTGAACAATGTCACTTACATAACTAGAATAACAGTAGTACCTTTAGTTTGCCTTTTAACTAATATGGAGTAGTAGCGCTACTCCTATGGAATCCCATACTTTGGAAGGCACTGCTGAACTTGCCAAGCCATGCCCTAGGTGGTTGTTTTTATTACAATCCTTTGGGAAGCTGGCAAGCCACAGTTATAAGTGTGGGTTATGGGGTTGTAGGCAGACATTACATATACATATCTTCCTCTAAATCATCTTGAAGGCACATACTTAACATCTGGATGATATAAGGGCCACTTTTGATTTGCTGGCAAAGACAATAGGACACGAATAGAATACATTTTTACTCTCATGATAATCCACCATGGGTCTGGGTGAATCCTTTCACTAACTAAGGTGCCTTATAATGTTCAATGCCCTCATTTTTTGCTATACTCGTGCTTGAAGACATAACAACAAGCAATGACCTTCTTGCTTGGAGGGAGTTTCAGTGGATCGCATGTATGAATTTTCTAAAATGCTTGTTTTTGCTCTTTCATGGGTTCCCTCCACTTTGGATGAATTACAAAGTAGGAATACAGGGAAGCACGAGAAAAATGATACTGGGAGGAGAGAGCAATATACAATAATAGGATGAAGATTTTGCTTTTCTTTATGAACAATAATAGGAGAGGAATTACCTTTAGGGATTGACAATGAATTATGGGAAGCTTCTTGAGGAGGCAAATTGAGTAGTGGTTCATAATTTGCTTGCTCTTGCTCCCTTTGCCTTTGTGAGTAGGTGAGTCTTGATGGTTGCTTGGGGACATCCTTGAGTGAAGGACTTAGTGTGGAGCCGGAAATTTGGAGTGGTTTGAGAACATGAAGCGAACCAGATTCAGATACAGAAACATTTAGAGCGAGTTGAACTGGAGAGGTGGTGATGACCTTCCCCTTAAATGGTTCATGTAGTGCATCTTTCTTTAGAAAATATGGCATGTTCCAGACATTGTGTGAAACATAATGTCTTTTTTCCTTTGAATCATAACACTTGTGGCTCTTTTCAGTAGGATAGTACCCTGGAAAAAATTATCGAACAAACCTGGCGTCCAGCTTGTCTTTGGCAGTTTTCCTTACATGGACAAAGCAAACATAACCGAAGAGTCTTACATGGTTGACAAAGGATGGTTGCCCAATTAATTTTTTACTAGGACAAGCATTATTAAGAATTGGAGAAGTTGTAAAACAATTTATGAGATATGCTGCCAAACGGACAACCTGACACTAAATTTTGTGAGCATGCACATTCATCGACAACGGTTTGGTAACTTCCAAAAAATGACAATTATTCCTTTTTGCAACATCAAACTGTGTTGTGGTATTGCAAGAGATAATGATTGATGAAGAAAATGGTTTCTTGGAGGTATCCGGACATTTATATATTGATATATTTATCCCATTATCTAACCTAAGAATCTTTAGTTTGGCACAAATTGGGTGGCAATTAATTTATGATACAGCTTAAAATTTTCAAAAAATTTGATTCTTGAATTTCATTAGAAAAATCCAAGTAAATGTAGGAGAATCATCAGCAAAAGTCACACAAAAAATGGGAATCAGAAAAAGAAGAAACTGGATTTGGATCCCAAGATCATGAATGTATTAAAGCAAATGGCTTATGACATGACTCTTATTTAGAAGGCGGTTGGCGTTGTTTAGAACACACTTCACAACTTAAACTGTTGTCATCAGTAACACTCAATACCGGTAGCAAAAACTTTGTAATATTAACAAGAGGATGTCCACGACGAGCATGTCATAACTCTTCTCACAATGTGGTTGGTACCCATCATCAAGGGAGCCTTATTGAAATAATGGAGTCCATTTTTTTCCAAAATGTTTCCCAATCATCTTCCAGCCCCACATTGATTTAGAAAAATTGTAGAACAGGAAAACAATAGTAATTCAGGCCGAACACCATCAATAATTAGAAGAAGCCTTCAGTTTCTTCCCTAAGCCCTCTAGGGTTTCAAAAACCTGGGGCATTTCATAGAGTGACGTGAATGACCACTCAAGTATTTTTATCTAATGTTCAAGGCCATTCAGTGTTTCAAAAAACGCTAGGCGGCACCTAGACAGTCAGGGTGGTCCAGGCCGCTCAGTACTTGGGCAGCCCAGTAGAATTTTTTTTTGGGTTTTCTCTTTCTAAAATAGCCTCTAATGGGTTTTAGGTTTCAAATGAACCTAAAAGCCACAATTTTGCCCCTTTAGTATTAAAAAATAACCCAAAAATACCCTCAAGGAGCCGCATTCCGCCCCTGAGTGGGGCGCTGGCCCTGGGTGGCCTCTTAGGTGGGTTCAAGTGGGCGCCTAGGGATATCCATGTAATGAATAAAATGACCCAAAAGTCCTAACTTAAACACAAAATTCATTGGAGATTTACCCATGATGAAACAAAATATTTCATAAACGTTCTAAGTACTTTACTAAACAACTCCTAAAAATCCCAAAATTTCTAAAACACTTGAAAATCCTAAACCTAAGTCCTGAAATTAAAATTAAATCTTCATCCTTTGAAATTAAACAAAAATTAAAAATTTGTAGAATTTTGTCCTGCATCAATCTCCCCTGATTGGAGAAAACTCGACCTCGAGTTTTTAAGTAGGCTAAGATGATTTAACATCAAAACTTCCCTTCTCCACCTTCTTTTTTGTTGGCTCAAATGGTATATGTGGTAAGAAGAAATCCTTAAGAAACGGATCTTGGTATATATATACATACTTTATCAAATTCAGTTTTCCCTGAAATTGCTTTAAAAATTCATAGGAAATTTCAAACCCTATTTTTTGGCCTTTATAGGCTTTCTCGACATCTAATTCATTACTCTTTTAATCTAAGGTAGCAAATTGTGGTTTATGAATCGATCACGCTTCCCCCGTGCCACTCTGATTCCAATGCCCTATATCTCTTCAATGCTCCGCCTCTTCGACATCCTTGAGATCTTCAAAGGCCATGACTTCTATCAGCCCTTGCTACCTTCTCTCCATATTTTCATGAGCAAGATCTTGTTCTAAAACATCTTCATTTTCTTCTTGATCCTTGTCATTGATCGAATCTCATAAGATATCTCGATGTTCATTTGAGCAATGTATCAAAGACATGTGGTGAATCCTCTTCTACAACTTGTTTGATTTTGGTTACAACTTGCATCAAAATAAAAATGTCCTCGAAAACCTTCAAGCAATATTTCCCATGTCTTGGTCTTCTATCACTTTTTGCTTCATTTGACGCTTCACACTGAGCATGGGGGTGAAAAGGGATGTAATCGAAATCTCCTTTGGCGGAAAGATCATCGTCTTGTCCATGAATGATGCCCGCAAGTTGTTGTGAGAGGCGCTGAACTTGCCTTTTGAGTTCTTTAATTGCCACATCTTTGGCATTGTGAAGTAGGTCTACAAATCACCCCCCTCCCCCCCGCCTCCCCTCCCACCTCTTCCATGACACCTTCTTGCTGCCATGGGTTTACCGAAATCATAAATCTAGGTAGAGAATCAATACAAGCTCGGTGCAATTATCAAGATTTAGGTTGATTTAGGTTGAATTTGGCAAATCCTTTCCTAAAAGCAGCAAACACTACACTTCGTTGTAGTTTCTTGGCCTTGTTGTTGAAGAAAGTTGAACTTTGATACCAAATTAATGTAGGAGGATTGAAGTAGAACAAACAATAGTAATTCAGGCCAAGCACAAGCAATAATTGTAAGAAACCTAGGGTTCTTCTCTAACCCAACTAGGTTGTCAAAAGCTTGGGGCTTTTCCTTTCTTTCTGTGAAGTAGAGTCAAATGAATGACCACTCAAGGGCCTCACACACCTCTTAAATGATCTTTTATTTAATGTTCAAGGACATTAAATGTCCATACAATGAATAAAATGACCCAAAAGTCTTGACTTGAACACAAAATTCATAATGAAAATTTTATCCCTGATAAAACAAAATATTTTGTAAACACTCTTAAGTACTTTTCTAAAAGCTGGAGCGCTTTTTCATTGTTATCTCCCAAAGAAAACTGTTCTTATACAAATTGTAGATTTCTTTTTTTGTACCAAGGAACATGAGTCCATTCCTAGTAGCTGTCCCCGTTCAATTCAGAAGCTACTTCATTAAAATAGATCATTGGTCCGCCATTCATTATATCCTGAGTCTGTTGGGTTGGGTTGTTTCGAAACCCGTCAATATGATGGAACTTGTTCCTCCGAGCAAAAGTATTTGGGCTGATTGAGACCATGGTAAATAATTCCCCCAGTTCAACTTGCTAGAAATAATGATAATACTGGGATTACCAAGTTGCATTCTTATTGCCAACAATGGTAGCAATGTTTACGTCTTCGATTTCCATAGCTTATGGGATCTTAATGCAAATCAAGATGAGGAAACAATCGATGATCATCGAGTTTCTAAGGAATTTGACTGACTGCCAAATTTTGATATCTATTAAGAAATACCTTCAGAAAGAGAGCTGCCCAAACCCATAATAACTCAAACACTGCCTTTTACGAAGTTAATCCTCAAATAACTTCAGAAAGAGAGAGACCAGATCAGGGCGGCCTAAGAGAAATGGATCTTTGTTTAAAAAAAATAATATTTTGAGCAGATTAAAATGAAAAGAAATATTGAGCACTGGAACTCAGCCGTGTAATTCAGATCTGCGAGATATGGCTTACTGAGGCTTAAAAACAGGTCATTGATATGATATCCTAAGTCAAATCCACCCTAAATGATACCCTTGCTTGGAGAATTTTAACACTTAATCAAGAGATGTTGTAAGAACAAGAAAACATGAGAAGTGCTTCATACCGATTGAAAGCCTTGAAATCATACTTGAATGCCTTCAATATGGGTTTCAAAACTCTCGGTTTGCAATCGGAGTACAGTCCCTCTAGAAATTTGAGGATCTGAACAATCTGTACAGATGACCTCCACACTGTTTGGATGGCGATGTCAGTCCTAGATAATGTTGGAGAAGTTCTTGTTCTTCCTCCATTATTGTTTGATGCCTCTCAGATCTTCATGCATTTCTGCATAGAGATCTTTGCGGGGGGCCTCTTTTTGGTACTTCTCAGTACTTGTATACCTTTGGTAATCGGATTGATTTTGATTCACTGTTATATTTGTCTTCCTTTTTGCAAAGTTGGTTGCTATCTTATACATGCTCAGATTGTGTTAAGGGGCTTTACTACTTGATTGTATTTATTTGGAGCATATGGTGTTTGTATATTTGGTGATTATCCTACACATGGGAGTTTCACTCATTGATGTATTTTTGTTGTTGTTGATGATGATGATAATAAATGATAACAATACTAATAGTAAATACTTTTCATGAAAACGTGAATATAAGCTTAGAATTACGTTGTGGAAGTCCATATTGTTTCCAAAAGGTTTTTCTATGGACCATGTAAAGTATGCTATTGTATGAGAATATTTGGTAATAGAGTAAAGTTAAAAACCCTTGACTTATTGATTAATACATTATTTGATATTTGCAGACATTGAGTAGGGGTGGGAGGCCTCCTTCAGACCATTTTGATGTAAGCCGTTGGTTACAGGTGATATATTGTTCTCATAGAAAATGTTCGTTGACAAGTTGATGAATTTATTTGGTCATAGTCTAGTTTTCTTCCTTTCTATGGTTGATTCATATATTCTGTCTCCATAGAAGACCTTTATCTCTTCTTGTTTGCAATCTCCCTAAAAACTATGTTTTTTTGTATTGCCTTGGGCTTAATTAATTTTATTATTAGTGATTGGAAGTGACTGCCCCAACTAGTCCTTCTCGTATGTTTCTCCTAAAGGTGCAATATGGTGTCTGCAATTAGTGGTGGTTCATTTTCTCATAGCTTTCTGGCTTAGTATTGTTGTAATTCCAACTTCTAGATAAATTGTTCAAGATACTTGTGTAAAAAAGTTGGTTGGAGCTCTTAGTATGCGGCATCTCTCTATAACCTATTAACATCAAATGAGGGCTCCATTTTTCTCAACATGGTTCCGGCTTTAGGTCATGTGCTCTTATGGTGTTTTGATTTATCTGTGTATGTTGTCTCTCTTTGGTGTGAAAGTCTCTTCTGAAATTTGGGACGGATATGATATCTGTAGGTGCTGACTCTCCCTCCTGTTGACTCTTCTGATTGTAATGTCTTTTCAGGTGGCTAAGGTTTTTGGTAGTTCGTGGAACTCATTTTTTTAAGAACTCTGAAGTGCTAATTGAATTTCTTCGACAATTTCATCAATGAAATTTGTTGAAGTTCATCAAGTTGCATGAGGTGCAGGAACTATTTGTCATATTTTCCTGCTCTTGAGGATGATTTTTTGGTGGTTGGTTGCGCTTTTAAGTTGGGTAATTGTGGTACATATCTATTGTAAAGAGGGACATTTTTGTTTTTCTTTTGCTAGAAACATTCTTGCATACCCTATAAAATGGGTTTTTTTTTTTTTGTCATTTAATTCTTTATTTTGCTAATGATATCAGTGTTTGCTGGACCTTGTCCATCCTTTACATGGTATGGGTTTGTCCTTGTATATGAACCAGACTGCATGGATCTGTGAAACTGGAGTTCACATGTGCTGGAGACATGGGAAAAGTGTTATCTAATTATTTGTGGTTCTTTCTTGGTGAAGCAAGTCTTTCGGCGCCAATCTCATGTGATCCCAACAGACAAGATCCATGATTTCATGTTACTGAACACCCTTGCAAGTGTCATTATTAGGGATTATGTCCATTAGTGAATTGGGAATTCCTGTTGGCATCCCTTTTAACCAGTGTGTCTTCAGAGAGACAAAGCAGTTGTAAATTTATCAGCTTGCTAGTTTTTGAAGTTCTTCCTATGCTAAAAAAGTATCCACTATAGTCACAGAGCCTTTACAAATTACAGCTGAAATGTATATCCTGTGTAGCACTTTTAGATTTGAAAATATGGACCTGAGTAATTTTTTTTTATGGGAAAAAATCATGGGTTTCTGCTTCTTTTGTTAATTGATGGAGCACTCATCATCATCGTCATCAGAGCCCTTTCCCGACTATCTGGGGCCGGCTACATGAATCCTGGTTCTCCATTCTACACTATCAAGGGCCATACTCTCAGTGAGGCCATGAGTCCCTAATTGATGGAGCACTAAATAACTTATAGCAGTATACTTTGCCGAAAGGGTTCAACACTATTGGGAGCTGATTAAAATGCTTGTGCTAAGGTAGTGAGCCTTGAATGGTGTCATTTTTTGCTTTGTCTCTTTGAAGACACACATTCCTGGTTATGAGAGATGCCAACAGGAATTTCCGATTTCCTAATTCTCACAATCCCTGATAACGGCTTGAAAGGGTGTTCAGTAACGTGAAAGCAAGGATGTTTTATGACCATTAAGATGAAATTGAATGTAAGTTTCGTTACCAATTAAGTAGAAAATAAATGGAAGTTCTGAACAGTTGACAACAAACATAGCACTTATGAACTCTAGGCTAGCTGCATCTGTTCTTCTATGGTTTGGTACATCCTTGCACTAAATTCTAGTTCTTCTAATCTGATGAAGTATGACCATCCTTAGTTAGATGTACTCAAAACTAGCAATGAGTGTGTTAGAATTCTTGTTTTGCTTTCTGTTGTCACATTACAGTTTCTGTATTTACTTAGGTTTCAATATTTCATTCTTTTTTGGGCTATGATGCAGCGATATGTGGAGGCTCACTGTTGCATTGCTTCAAATGATTACAAAGGTAAGTTTGAGGTGTATATTTTTTTCAGTCAAGGGTTTTTGATTTGTAAAAGTTAGAATGTGGAGCCTTTTTTTAGGTGATTCTGTGTGGACGAAATTTATTTATTATGATAAACCTGAGCTGCACAATGGTAATGCTAGATTTCCCAAGATAAAAGTATGTCTGCTGGAGTTGAGAGCTATTTGTTTTTATAGGTATTCATTCATCAGTACTAACAAGGCAATCTTTTTCTTTCTTTTTTTTTTACTAATTTGAACTGAGGAAACTAATTTCATTCCTAACTTTGCGATATGGAATGACAAGACAAGATAGTGGAATTGTGAGTATACGTGTTGACCTGGGGCTATACCTGTTAACCTGATTTGGCTCCACTCTGGAAACCTGAGGTGCCGTTTGCAGAGCTATTTTATTCAAGTGGAACTGCATTTTTTTGAGGCAAGTGCAGTAGCCAGTTATGTGGTGAGAGGCCCCAGTCTAAGGCCCAGTTTGGACTCTTCTGTAAATATATGCATGAACGCGGTAACTCATGATTGGGAAAACAGGTTTCTTTTTATTAGCAGGCGAGGGAATGCTTTGCAGAAATTTTTGAATTAGAGGGAGAGAGAAACCAGCCTTACTAGCTGGAGCGGAAAACAATTCTCACTACTGTTCATGTATAGGTGGGGGAAAGAACAGAGTTATTCTTGAAAAACTGGGATGTGAGGACATCCAAACTTGGCTTGAAGGTTCTAAATCTTCAATATACTTTAGCGTTTTGAAAGTTGAAATGATTGGATATTGGAGGAGCGCTTTATTGTTTTTTTTTTTTTTTCCTTGTAAGGGCTCCATGGGTCTTGCTTTCTACTCATAGTATTGTTTTGCTTAGAAGTGTTATCTTTGAAGTAATAAGATCCCAATCGAACAAACCAGAAGAAGCACAGAATTAAGGAACAAACTCAGGATTCACATACAAATCAAGAGCTATTATTAAAAAATTTCAAACGCTAGTGAGCAATTGTGTCATTTACTTCCAATCTTTGTATGGAAAAGAGATCCCCTTTGATCTGTGGTTACAAAGCTTTGAAGAAATTCAAAGAAAGAAAAAGAATTACAGGCATGAGACATTGGAATGTTATAAACTCCATTTGCTTCTTGTATTGGAAAAGAGTGTTGGGCCGCTACCTTCAATCTTTAGCACTCCTCTAGACTTTAGCGTAAAGTTCTTGATTTATTTCTCTCAATCTCTCTGGAAATATGAAGATCTCTGTATTTTTAAGCGTTTTCCATAGTCTTGACTTTGAATCAACAAGTTTCTGGCATGAGATTCCTGCTAGACTGCTCTCTTTAAAATATCCCATTGTGTTTGAAACACCCTTGTGTAGAGAGTTGAACTGGATGCCCATTAAAGATTTCTTCAAATTTTGGAATGTTGTTTTCTTAAATCTTCTCTGCAGTCTTCTGTCTTCTAAAAACATCAGAAAATAATTTCAAGAGATTACGTACCTTATTAAACATGTGATCCAGAGATTCAAGGATCAAAACTCTGAAAATGGAAATTTCACTGTGAGGGGCAGATTTGGTCTGAAGAGTTGGGTCTTATATCAAATGACTCACATACAGACTAAATTGATGTTTCCTGACCTTGTAATGCCATCAAAATCTGCATCCAATGGCCTTGATTTCACCAAAAGTTTTGCTGTATATCTCCAGATCTTTGAAGATCCAACCACTTGCTAAAAGTATCCAAGTCTGTAGTCTCTTTTATCTTGGGTTTATCTTTTCATACTTGAGATTTCTTACACAAAATCTTTCTTGAATCATTATCTCAATGATTTATGGAGTCCAACTGCATTAGATGTTTCCGTTTCTTGGAAGGTATCTTAGATCCGAGATCAACTGATGGGCTTTCCATAAAACTCAACCAATGTCGCATTTTCGGGCTTTACTTACCTAAATCTAATCAAAAGAAAGTTTGGAAACCTTTGTTTGAATTTGGAAACCTTTGTTTGAAGCTTTCGAACTTATTCTAGGTGAATCCATTGCAACCTGGATTCCCTAAAAAAATTGGGTTCAATAGTTAAGAGCAGAGCACAAGCTAAGGCACAGGGCTCACCGTGAAATCCAAACAGACTCTTTCTAGGTCTTCATCAGACTTGAGCAAGTAATCCGACAAAGTTGCACTACATGCTGGTGCCATTAAATCTCTCCTTGATAGTTTGTTCTGAGCCCTATTTTCACACAACCCATGGATCCTGGTGATCTTTCCAAGGTACATTAAAACCTTCTCTCCTGAAATTTAACCAGCACACTTGTGAGCTTTGATTCATACTTTCCACCAAATTTCAGCCCATTTGATCACTGTTTGGATCTACATGTCGAGTTCATCACAAGAGGCGCATATGCCTTTCTTGGCTTCAAAAATGAATTTGCAGTTGCACTCCAAATTTCACCCAATCCTCCTGGATCTTATCCAAAACCTTTTATTTCATCATTCGAAGTTTCTTCACCAAGTTTGGTTTGATTTGTTCCAGATTTGGACCCAAATCAGAAATTAACCATGAGACCTAATACCTGACTACTATAGCTAATGTGAACCTTACCTCACCCCTGAAACTTCATCCAAACTATATGTTTTTCCGTGGAAGGCTTAAAAACATTTTTATTAAATATTTCCCCAAATTGAACTATGGATGTCACCTGGTCCAATTTGGAAAGTATATCACGAGGGCACTATTCATGGTTGTTGTAGCTCACAGTGAACTTTGCTACACCCTTGATTTTTACTTAACTTTCTAATTCTTGGAGCATAGTTGTATTTTATTGCTTCAAGGGTAGACCCAACGTTCTAGCCTATTTGAAACTTGAAAGTCTCTATAATGGCTTTCTGAGCTCAAAACTCTGTGGTCATTTTGTATTCTGCTGAATCTGTGACAAACACGTTTCTTGCAGTCTTGCCTGCTCATGATAGGGAAAACCACTTGTATCCTTGTAGGGAGTTATTCAAAATTCTTCCGTCTGCTTGACATGTGTAGTTGCAGTAAGTTCTCTTGCTCCTATATTATAAATTATTCTAGATCAATGTACATCTGGAATTGTTTCATAGCATGCAATTTGGGCCCAAATGATGAAATACCAAGAAAGTCAAACAGTGGGTGTTTTGATTTGGAAGATGCAAGGTTTGAAAATTCACCTGCCAATGGCATTGCTGCACCAATGGGAGGCTAGGCAGGCTGCCTAGGTGTGAGGTGCCTACGCATCTGCATCTGCCCGGGTCCCTAGGTGGCACCTCGAGCCTTTGGCGAGAGGGCAGAAAAATATGCCCTCTGCCCAGGGCATCTAGGTACGTTTCCTCCCTATTTAAAGAGGGGGGTTTGGGGAGGGTGCGGGAAGGGTTTTTGGGGCATTTGCAACCCTGTCAAAACCAGTTTGCCTCTCTTTAGAGAGAGAAACTTTTCCAAACTTTAGAGATTCAAGACTTTTTGCAACATTGTAATTTTTTTTTGACCTTGTCCAAGTTTTGGATTTTTTTTTTCCAAGATTTTTCCCAGTTTGCTTGTCTTGAAAGTTTAGTGGATTTAAATCTTTTGTTCAGGGTTTATTGATTTATATGAATGTTGGGTTTATTTATTTTATTATATTTTTTTGCTTGTTTGTTTTTTGTTTTTGTAATTGATTTCAAGTTTATGTTTGAATTTGTTCTTCCTATTCAAGAGTGGGTTTGGGTTTGTGATCGATGGCATTTTGTTAAGATTAGGTAACCCAATCTTAATGAAATTCTAAAGAACTTAATCGAAATGTATTTTTAATAGTTTATTGGTTGGTCATTTGGTCTAATAATTGTCTCTTGATTGGAAAAGGGCAAACAATGTAATTTTGTTCTTATTTTGTTTTTGTTCCATTATTTTTGTACATTTTTCTTGTTTATTGGCGTTGATGAACTGATAATGTAGAAAGTTGATTTTGCGATCTTTTGATAGTTTTTTAGTTTTATTTTTGGACTCACCAATTCAAATTCAAATTTATATTTGATGTATCATATATGTATGATGTATCAGGGACTTAGATAACATTATATTTGTATTTTTTTATTTTGAAAGGTTTCCAAGAACAATTTGTGGTGTATGGCTTCCAACCAAACCCTTCAAACCACATCCCTAGGACCTATAACCCAACTTAAATGGATGGACCGCCTAAGGAATTAGACTCTCGTAGACACCCGCCCAGCTGCTTAGTCGACTGAATCTGTATTTTTGAACATTGGGAAAATGGATACGTGGAGTACAAAGGTTCTCAGATATAGAATGGGATCACCTGTAAATTACCAAGAAATCACCAAAGTTGGGGGTGCGTTGCCACCATAAATAAGAAACTTGGCATTTGTGGCTCTTTTATTACCATGTGCATGAACAAAAGAGAATGAAGGGACTTTGTGTCTAGTGATGCAGAACAAACTGCAATCCCTTGAGAGAGACTTATAAAGTTACACTATATAAACTACTAGTCCAATGAAAGCAATTGTTACGTATTTCATTCATGGAAGTCAGTGGAACTCATGACAAAGGATTGGGCAAAGGAGTTACAGGGTACACATCAGTGCCTTGACAGCCTCCGTTCATGTCGTCTAACTTCCATTTTACATGCCATTTCTAAGTGCCTGAAACGGAGCTGGGAATATATTGAAACTTATAGTCTGTCGAGCTGGAGCATCTACAGAGTTATTCATATTTACCATATGGATTCATTTGCTAATTTGGAGGAACTCTTTCACAATGTATTATGCATGAAGTGAACTCCAAGAGTGATCCTGTATCGGGTTTTCCTATTTCGGCTGATGGACAATGAATGCCTTGTGATCCTGTTTATCAATCCTTCATAATTGGGTATCCTCTCACTATTAAGTGGTATACTTCACTATTAGAGGGAAAATGATAAATCTACACATTACGTCTATATGAATTGCTTGACTTGTAGATTTACAAAATTCTATTTTTTTTTCTCGAATAAGGATGTCTCTAATAAAGTTCCCTGTACATACTGATTTTGTTCTTGTTGATTGGACAGGTGCTCTTGAACACTTCTCTGACATTCTGCAGCGTTTTCCCAATAATGTCCACATATTGCTGGAAATTGCAAAGGTGCATAATTGTGACTTTATCATGAATGCAGATGCATCATTTCCATCTCTCGGATAATACTTTGTCCTTGTGAGTCTTATCATAAAATTTGTCTCTGATAATACAAAACTCATTGGTCGCCTTGAACCATGGTAGTCCACAATTTTTAGCCTGAAGGATGGGGTGTAGCACAGACATCCTTCCAAGCAAATACCTTGGTTTAGCGCTGTGCCTGGGTAAATCAAAGCAGTCCCAATGGAATGCTACCATTGAAAATTCTGAATGGAAACTGGCTATTTGGAAGTGCTGCTTCCTCACCCTAGGGGGCGATCACCCTTGAAATGCACCTTGGCTAGTATTCAAGTATTCTAAATGTCCCTCTTTTGTGTGCTGGTTTCAGTGTCCCATAAATTAGAACGACTTATGTGTGATTTTCGTTGAAATGGAGCTGCAATCATAAACAGGTTTCATATGGTCAGATTCGAGCAGGTTTGTCAACCCAGATCTGCCTGCAGCTTGGGTTTCTGAAATCTTCAAATGACCAAAACAGCTCTCGGCAAATGGTGACCAACCAGGATCATTTTTGGAGATTGGTGATCTTTTATAGATATGGGACAGATGAATCTGGTTTGCTCTCTGAAGGCCCTGCCTCCGAAAGGGCTTTAAGTGCTTGGAGAGTGATTAGGCAGCTCAACTTCAACTTGTCAGATTTTGTGCGCTCTGGGTAATCAAACCCTTGACCTCGTATTCCCAGCCCTCTTCAATGCTGCCCAAACAATGACTCCAAAGATTTCTCTCATGGCAGATGTAGACTGGTTCAGACTCCCCTCCTCTGCCTAGACCTCTCTGAGAATGAAGTGTGCCAATTCGTTGCTCTTTTAGCATGCTCAACGCTTTCTTTCTTACCCTTTCGGGTTTAGAAAAAATTGTTTGGACCCACTCCCCCGATGGTACCTTTTTTATTTCTTCCTTCTTTAAGGTCCTGTCCAACTATGCATCTGCACTAGTTACAGCAAATACAGCAGGGCTCCCTTCTGCCGCATGCAAGCTTCAAGCCTTTTCTTTGCTCACCATTCTGCAGAAGGTTCGAACTGCTGACAATATAATAATACAGGGGGGTTTTACATCTTGCTAATAGGTTTTCCATGTTCTATGCCAGTGAGGAGTCACACCCTTACCTCTTTTTGCCACTCCCCCAGGTCTAAACCTCTCTGCCCTAAGCTTGATCACCCCTCCCTTGGTTGAAGATCTTTTTTCATTGCCCTGGTCAGCTGCCAGTGCTATGGTTTCTGTACCATCCAGGCCAAAATCTGGTTCATTTGGCTTGAGTGAAAACAAGGGTGTTTGTGGGCACCACGTCTCTCCTACCCACCATCATTCATAGATGCACCTCTATCATTGTATTTTGGGCTTCCTTGAACAAAGTTTTCAGCGGCTTGTTCCTTGGACTTCCTCATCTAGTGGCACCATATCATTCATTTGGCCCCAAGTGTCATCTCCAGGTTGCCTTTGTGGATGGCCCTTGACCTCAGTGTCACAAAATTAAACTTCCATGGAAGTGCCCTTGGAAATCCAGGTCCGGCAGGCATCGGTGGCTTATATCATACCCACAATTGGAACTATTTTGGTCCTCTTGGCTCTGCTTATGACTTACTCACAGAGTCCCTGCAATGCTATGCAAACTTTTCTTATTGAACAGAGTGTGGGCCTTTGATCCTCATTGAATGCTACTCCCTTAACAGCATTGCATTGGCCACTAAAGCTACTCCTTGCATTTGGAGGCTCGATAATATCTTCAAACTGAACTTTAATCTCTACAAAAGGCATCTTGGTCACCTTTCTTCTCTGGACAACCTTCGGGATTCCCCTCATTGGGACCATCCGGGACTGTGGAGCCCCCCCCAATTCCTAGCTGACTCGGGTGTTTTGGAGCTTGTTTGCTAGTTGTCAACCACTTATACGAGCCACGACTATGAAAAAATCTGGTGTTGCGGAGTTTGTTTGCTAGTTGTCAACCACTTATGCAAGCCACGACTATGAAAAAAGATAACAAAATTGTCGTCAGTGGTTGTTAGCTAGAAATTTGGCAAAAAATAAAACAATAGCACAAAATCCAAGACATCGGCTTTAAAATTCAAAATTTTTGAAACTCCCCTTAGGACTGAGAGCCCTTCAAACCGTGATAGACCCCATTTTCAGTGGGGCCGTGATCCTCTTCCAAAGGAATCAAGATCCCTCTTTTTCGTGGATTGAGATCCTTATAAGATGGGATTGGGGAGAAGCGAGCTTCACTCAGGATCCAGGTCCGGGATCGTTGGTATGAGATTCTGATGGGAGATTGCCTCATTGCCAACACTTGATAAAGTTCCCTGCAACTATAGGCTTTAGTTCAATTTGAGTTACTTATCAAAATGATAAAGCGAATCATTGTTCTTTTCATAGTTGCTGGGATCTTCCAACTTGAGTGGCAATCCTACTCCAGCACTCCGGGAGGGGCGATCTTCAAAGGATCTGAATTTTTAATTTTTGGGATCTCAATTGCCACTGTTACGGATCTTGCTCCCCTTCTCAAAGACCAAGATAACGATCGAACTAATAATTTTATTATTTATAGTCACCTAGTAATGCAACTATACATTAATGTAGTTGCATTGCTTGTTGACTTTCAATAATGAGATTCCTAATTTAAAGAGTATATATAGTTATAACCATTGTTAAAAAAACTGGGTGATCTAACCGGTAACCGCCCCGTTATATTGGAACCGGCTCCTTGCCGATTCCTGTTTCAAGCGGTTTTGGTGATCGGCCTGTATTTTAAAAATAAAAATTTAAAAAAAATGTCTATAAAATCTCAAAAATAAGGAATTTGATTTGTTATACATTTTTTTAATATTTTTTACATTATAATAAATATTAAAAATTGTTTTGGTCATTAATACTCACTTTTAAAATCCATTTTTTTCATTAATTTTCAACTTCATTTGAATGTGTTTTGTTTTAATCATTCTTTATATGTTTTTCATTTTTTAGTAGATTTTTTTTTTTGCGACTTTTTTAATTTTTTAACAATTTTTTTGCTGCCCGGGACTTGTCCGGTTAGAACAGTTGAATCGGCTGGTTTACTGATTAAATTGCTTCTGGCCCCATATAAGGTTAACTGTTTCGGTTCGATTTTGCTAAAAATGGTTATGAGACATATGTACTTTTTAAGGTTGGAGGCAAAATACCCAAAAGGTTGATATTGAGATCCCAAAAGATCGGGATCAAGATCCCCAAAAGGTTGGGAGCGAGAACCCTAACATTTGAGGATCTCAATCCCAGTTGATGCTCCCAACCATAGTGATCTTCTAGCCTCTTCCTGATCATCCGTTCCTGATCCCGATCCCACTAATGATTCCAACAACTATGGTTCTTTTACCCCCCCAGAAGAAAGAGTCGTAATTGCTTTACCTTTCTGTCCTCTCGAGCCCTTTTTTTCATTATCATTTTTGTTTTAATTCTCTCATGTTAACAAGATAGAAATTCCTTGCATCCTCCTGGTTGTGCTTCATTCTTTTTTCAGTAGACTTACTATAATTACTGTTCTTCTTTGGGGATATACCCTAGTTTAAATATAGTTTAATAATTGTTGGATTATTCTTGGAAACTGAAAGTTTATTGCGAACAAATTCTAACCAGATTTTCTGCCCAAATTTGTACCCCAATTTTCGGCCGACTTGCTGTTAAGTTTTCTATAATCATCTGGAGCTATATAAGAAATTGGAAATGTGGTTCTATAACCTTTTCATGTTTTAGGCCCTGTGGTTCCAAATTTTGTCATTTACCACCAATCTGTGGCCAGTATTTGTATCTGTTGACAATGTTTTAGTCTTGGACATGATTCGACTCTCAGTCCTTGCTGATGTTAGCTGACATATTGAAAAAAAACTTAATCCACGACTTTCTAGAAGAAAACTACCGAGAGTTCTGTTGGTTCATTGTTCCATTTTCTGCTTCTGTCTTTGAGTATGGTACTATGGTATCTTATGATTACTCCTTCATCTCTATTATGTTAAAATTGACACTTGTTTCTACTGAAATTGCAGGTGGAGGCTATTACTGGAAAGAATGAAGAAGCCATTTTGAATTTTGAGAAAGTAAGCTTGGATACGTGATGCAGATTTGTCATAAGAAATTGTTTTTTTTCTTTTCTTTAAGATGGTGATGTTTTCAGTCTTGCACAGGTTCGTTCCATTGATCCATACGTTATAACCTACATGGATGAGTATGCCATGCTTCTAAAGACAAAGACTGATCAGTCGAAGTTAAACAGGGTAGTGCATGAATTGGTGAATATTGATCCTTCACGAGTCGAAGTTTGTGTCGCATTTTCTGTATTATGGGATAGGAAGAATGAGAAGGGTCGAGCTTTGGCATACACTGAAAAGGTTTGTGTTTTTTCGTTTGCATCCATCATTGTATTGCATTCTTATAATTTTTCATGATAAACATATTCTTCATGGACTCTTGTTGCATACAGAGCCTTCGGATTGATGATAGACACATTACTGCTCATATAATGAAGGTATTAACATGTAAGCTTTGTGAAAGATATGTATGCAGTTCCATTTAGGTTTCTTATTGTGAGGAAGTTTTTCACCTTTCATCTCATTTTGCTATGGCCTATGTAAACAAGGGTAATGTGTTTTTGTCAATGAACCGGCCGGATGCTGCTGTGACAGCATTCAGAAGTGCTCAGGAATTACGGCCTGATCTTCGCTCATATCAAGGTATGTTAAGAGCGACAAAATTGAGTAAAAGTTGGTTCAACAGAATCAGATTTGGTTCATAAAAATTAAGATTAAGATCATGTCTTGTGTGGAAACATAAGGATTCTGGTATCCATAACTGCGGAATTTCCATCTTTTTTTCCTTGCTGAATATTTGCAAGATGGTTTATTTTTAACTGATGAAATTTTGTACAGTTATGTAAATCAGTTCTTGCCTACTTCCCAAGTAACTCGAGTCATCAGTCTTGTTAGCTTGTACAACGTTGCTATTCTGTTATTCAGCATAACCTGCAACCAATCTTGTCTTCCTTTTAGTAGGTTTTGCGTCATCATCTCTCTCTCTCTCTCTCTCTCTCTTATAACTAGTGAAATGTATAAATCATGACCAATTATGGCAGTCCAGGTAAAACTGTGGGTCTGGCTTGACTGATTTGTTGCCACAACCATTTAAAGGATGCAAACGTCAACTGGTTAATTTGGTCCTCATGCCTCGGAGATGGGTTTTGTTTATTGATAAAGAAACTGAGAACGAAACTTGGAGTTGAGGAGCTTTACTGGGGAGATGGTTTCCCATTTATTGAGCTGAGAGTTTGATTGATCTCTGGTTACTGTGGTGAAATGATATATTACAGTAATGACGTTATGTGTGTTGCACTTAGATTTGCAATGGCAGGTGGGTGAATAATAAGAATCTAAAAATTGGTTATAGAAAACTTTTAAAACATGCACAATTCATGGTGAACTTTAATATTTACATTTTAAAATCTCTTCAAAAAATAACAAAATGAGTCGTGAATGAAGAAAAGCATTAAAATTTGAATATTTTAAAACATTAAAGATTTTAAAACCTGTTTTATGTTCTAATACTAAAGGCCCAGTTTGGATGTCAAAGAAAAAAATATTCACATTGAAAAAAAATGCACTTTTTTTCCTTCTCAATTGAGAAACATTATCGTTTTATTTTATTATGTTGGTAGACTGTTTGGATGTCTATTAAAATATGAGAAGAACATTTTATTTGCCAGATATGTCTGTTTGGATGAGTTGCAATAAATTCTAAATTCGTATTTTTTCTTTATTTTTCTCATTACATATAAAAATTTTGACCAATGATCTCCATAGAGCAGTCGAAAATGGCAGAAAAATAACTAGAAATATGAAAATTTAAAGAAATCGATAAGAAATTCCAAACCCAATTTACACAATTTCAGAATTTAATTATATTGATTCCTCTCTCTCTAGATCAGCAGGTTATTCCTATAAATGTAGGAGACAGAGAATGAGAAGAAACCTGAGAAGAACCCAGAAAGCAGAAACAAAGAGAAGTTCAATATTATTATTAGAGAGAGAGTAACTTGATGGATGGGCAAAAGAGGTGATAGGTCCTTTACAAACCTTCCTCTGCAAATGTTATGTTTTAAGGTTGTAAAACATCTCCCTCTGCATACTTAGAAAATCACTCCATTAAATTTACATAGAGAAACTCTATTACTCTCAAGACCTGAAGAATCACTGTTCCTATAGATATCGAGCAAAACCCTGAATTTCTAGAGAGTGTAAGAGAAAGGAATCTAGGAGTACAACCGCTCTTCAGCAACCCGTCGAAATGCTAGGGAGAGCTCTGTGAAATTAGAGGCTCTTCAGTGTCAAAATGCTAGGGAGAGCTATGTGAAATTAGGGGGCGGCTTTCTAGAGAGAGAAAGATGGAAAGGTTTTTTGTTCTAGAGAGAGAAAAAGTTGAACTAGTATTGGGAGATGGGATTTGCATGGTTGAATACGAGAGAAGGAAAGAGCTGTGAGACCTGCTTGAGAGTGGGAGAGAGGCTTTTGTAAGTGCGACTCAGAGCGGGAAAGTTTGGGGGAAAGGCGTGAAGAGGGAAGCGAAAAAAAATTTGCAGCAAAAAAAAATCTGCATAGTTGAAGATGAGAGAAGGAAAGAGCTGTGAGATCTGTTTGAGAGTAGGAGATAGGCTTTTGTAAGTGCGACTCAGAGCAGGAAGGTTTGGGGAAAAGGCGCAAAGAGGGAAGCGAAAAAAAATTGAGTGAAAAAAATTTGAGTCTAACTCAAATTTGTTTCACTCACGTTTTTTGGCAAATTTGGCTTAGCGTCATAATCTGTTTTGTTGGGAATAAAATTCAATGGGGTTTATCCAAACGGTTCCCAGTTGCTATCTCAATCTTTTTTTTTCTTGTCATTGGAAAATATTGCAATTTTGGGTACATCCAAACTTGCCCAAAATTAGAAAGGAAAGTATAAAAATATTGCAAAAGGAAAATAGAGTGGCCATAATTTTTGAAATATTTGAAAATTCGTCCTTAGGAAATTGAAAATTGGTCATAAATTACTTATTAAATCGTAAAATTATATTCTTAAAAGTATATCTTTTCAGAAATTTTATATAAATAAAGCTGGTTTTCCTTTTTTTCCATCAAGAGAATGCAGTTTATTCTCAAATATTATAGAAAATAATAAATTTTATTTTAATTATTAGTTTTTATGTTTTATACTTATTACTCTTAATATGTATGCTTAAAATTTTGCATCATAATGATATTTATTGATTAATTTAATAAGTATAATAAGAAATAAATATTATAATTATTAATGATATTATTATAATCGTGAATGGGGGTGGGGCATAGGCGGTTAGGGGGGCGGATTCCTCAACATAACGTTCTGCCCTCCATTCCCACCGTTAACAAATACAAAACCCTAAAAAAAGTTATTATTATAATCATAATTTCATATTATATTGTTATGAGGACAATAACTATCGTATTGAATTAATAAATATGGGCAATATATATTATTATCATGAATGATAATAATCATACTTGTAATAGTTATATTATCGTATTTGAATATTAGATATTTTGATATTACACGTCAATTTCTAATACCTTTGGTAATAATGGTATTAATAATTATGATCAACAACGATTATTATTAATATTTTATTGGTAATGACTATTAAGGAATATAAGTATTACTCATGATTTATGTTAGATTCTTAATTACTAGAGTTTACTTCTCATCATTTCTTTTAACATTAGATTTAATATTTCTGACCTTTTTAAAATTACTATAACTGATTTTGGGTAAGATTTTTTTCTCAGAAGAGTTAACTTGATTTTGGGTAAGATTTTGAAGCTGAAGGCTTCAACTACAACAGTATCCTCTCTTGGAGCTGGGGAAGATTCTGATCGATCAGATATTAGTGGTGTCTTCATGGGATTCATATTCGAGTAGAATCTTATGAGTTAAACTCAAACATCCATATGAAGTTGAATTGCACTTTTTTATGCCAGATGAATGTTGGTGCATTTTCACTCTAGTTGTTTTATTTTTTTAATTCACTGTATATTATATGCCAATGGGAAAACCATTATTTTTTAGTTCCCATTACATCTTTGGCATTTTGATCGAGTTATTATCCCTAAATCCCATGTTCAGTAATATTTTCCTGTAACATTTTAGCACCTTAAGGCCGCGTTTGCATGCTGCCGTGATATATGCTTTGGCATTGTTGTGCGGTGCATTTGTAGGTGAGAGGATCCATTTGGGTGCCTGTTTTAGAAGCCAATTTTCTCAGAGGACTAGTAAAATGTCTACATTTTTAGAGTGGGATGAAACCGATAATACAAGCTCTCATTTCACATAAGCATTAGCAAAAGAAAAAAAATGTTTTCAACCACTTGCAAATTGATGCATTTTGTGGGTCACCTGGCAACTGTAGGACTAACACATCTGTTGAAAGGTTAGTCTACTCTTGAGGAATCTTAATCTTTGTTTTTTTCTTTTGAAGAATTTGTATTACCAAATAAACACTCTCTTTACAGCAATCTTGATAGAGGATTGTCATAACTTAACTCTGAGATTCACATAAGTGTGGGCTGAGTATCGACGGGTGTTTCGAGGAATAAAAAATTGGATATCATTCTGTATATTTGAGACCCAGAATTTGGGTTTGAATGTCAGAATTGCAAACCACAAAGCTTGACTACCACATTGAATGGGAAATGTTGGCTTTTAGATCATATTTGTAGGCTCCAAGGTATGCTGCATTGACCTTCCCCTTCTAGCCCCTCGATGCACATACAGATTTTGCCACCTCCCACATGTCCAACGTACTCTATCCAGCCCTGCTGAACGGGGGATACCAGTTGCCATGACTGCAATTACTCCTTTATTGTGTTTTGAGTTGTGATACCCGGATGCTCATATATGGTTGACACAGCACCCTTGTTGACACTATCCGATATGGATGCTCATACTGGATACTCCTATATTTGTAAATATAAAATAATATAACTATGAAAAGTATAATATGAATTATAATATATAAATTTATGCATTATCTCAATTTTTTTTAGCTAAGCAAGTTTATGTGTCAATGTGTCATATAAGATATATTTTGTACTTTATAAACATGTGTATGTGTCAAATCTTTGGATAGGCTAATGTTGTCTATATCTTATATCCTTGTTTCCAGCGTCTGTATTTGTTTTTGTATTTGTACCTGGGCATCTAAATCTCTTAGACATTTAGGCTGCATTTGGAAAGGTTTTGACCTGGATCCAATGGGTAGACCTGAGCTGGGTCCGGGTATGGGTCCAAAGATTGGACCCGCGGGTAGGTTTCGGGTCCAAATCTTGGACCCGAACACTGTTGGGGTCCATGTCCTGTCGGTTCCGGATCGCACATTATATTTTTGGGTCCCAATTTATGAATTATAGTTAAATATATTGATATTTTAATTTTTGGGTTAGGTCCATTCAGATCCAGTTTGGGTGCGGCCTTGCGGGTCAGGGTCCTGCCCGACCAGGACCCCTGACCCGGGCCCGACCCGACCTGTTGCCACTCCCTGTCAATGGATCACTGTTTGTTAGCTACTTTTAAATTTGGCAGAGTATTGAAGACGTTGCTTCCGACCTGCATTTACTACTGAAATTGCAGTGGAGTGCTCTTTTAATGTTAAGGGGTAACTCAGGTGTAACTCAGGTCAACATAGCCTCAATAAATAAGATGGCATTTCTTGGGTCTAGGACTAGGAGGAAAGTTTTTAAGTCCCCCCTCCTGTTTGGCCTTTTCTGCTAGCCATGTGTGCCCTCAATGATCACGCATGACATGGCTAGTTGCCACACCAAATTTTATGTGTCTTCTTAAAGTCATAATTCACAAAAGAACCTCTTGGTATCTTACTGTAAATACTTCCAAGTACAAGCTAATGTACTTTCTTAAAGAACTTAATGTTGACTTGCCTTGCGAAATGCAATTCAGAGTCCATAAACACTCACACGCACTAGCAGAGTGTTTGATATAGCCTATGGTCAACCTTGATAGAAGGCTCGCCTGTGCTTTCCAATTCATATGTGCAGCTTATGATCACTACAGGAATGCGAAGTTGATTGCCTTCAAATATGTTATCTGGAGAAGTATGAAAGGGAAGTGGTGGCAGTATGAACCCTATGCATGTGTTCTTTAGGCTGTTGATCATATCAAGATTCTTTCAAGTCGTTGAGATTGCTGCATGTCTGGGGTTCCTCTCCTTTCAGGATAAAGAAGCACTTTTGAATCTAATGACTATGGAAAGTGTCAAGGACAAGCCGCAAAAAGAAGGAAAGCAACATGAATTTAGAATACACTCGCTAAGGGCCTCTCTGAAGTATTTATCAGCTATTGGTAGTGAAAGATTCAGGAATCATCTTCCGAATTTGAACTTGGTATTAATTTCTAATGTAGCATGTATTATTGTCCCTACATAAACCATTGAGTATTATTCTTTTATACAAGTACCACACTCAAGATGTAAACAATTGTTTTGTGGAGCCCCTACATCTGAGAATCCAGATTAGTATTCATGTCATCTAAACCGGAACTCGTACACATATATATTACCCATAACCAGTTAAGTCTTTCAATTTGTCTTCATTTGAAGGTTATTGCATCAATTTTGTAGCAGATTTACACGAATTTCATGCTTGGGGCACACTGATTCTTACCAAATCGTCTAAAATAAGGTATTGAACTGGGAAGTCTTAGGAAGTCCAAAATAAGGCTTAAGCTTTTATCATAATGTTGATTTCGGTTATTATGAATCTGTCTTCCTTCTTTTGGTGGGTACTGGAATCTTACTTCATGTAGTACTAAAGCTGTTTCTTGACATTCTTCAATGTGTTTCTCAACTCTTGATTGGAACTGATTAATGGGAGTAGTTTTTACTGATTTCAGGTTTGGTTCGTTCATATCTGGCACTTAATAAGACCAAAGAGGCATTGTGTGTTGCTCGTGAGGCGATGAAGGCTATGCCTCAGTCAGCAAAGGCTCTCACCTTAGTCGGTGATGTATATTTCAGTCATCCTAGTGGGATAGAGAAGGCAAGGAATTACTTCCATTTTTCCCTTTGTTTATACTATATTAATGTGACTTGTGTATAAGTTTAAGTTAATCACTAGTGGATTACAAATTTTATTCTGTTGAAAGATACTACAGTGATCATTCATGTGTGTTTATATGAATGTTTGACACTTTACAAAAATGTTCCAATTATGCATATTAGAATATGTTGTACCCAAGTGGAAATGTTCTACTATGCATATAAGATTTGCTTTGAATGCCTCACGTAATGGTCACAAGGATTTTTCCCAACTTCCAAGAAAGTCTAGCAGAGTGACCTCATTTTATAAAAAATCTCTGACCATGAATTTCATAAAACTGCATGAAATGGGAGCACTTTGTTGATGAACAGAGAGAAACGATAGAGACATAGTTCACCATAGTGGAAACTAAGGGATTTTAACTGTGATTCATGGACAATGGGCTGAAGCTAACAGGGCCTAGCTCTAATGACATATATGAGGGTCCACAAAAAAAAAAGGGTAAGTCAGTGGGGATTTGGGCCCCTACCCTTTGGTGGGAATGGAGTCAAAGACTTCATCATAGGGCTCTTTGGTAATACCGCCAAGGGTCCAAGGACCACCCAAACTGGGAACCATGTTCTAGATTTCTGAAATTTACAGGAAAAAATAAAATGATCCCAGCAAGGTAAATGTCTTCCTCTTCTTATAGACTTGGCTTGGCTCTCAAACCAAATTTCTCTTAACTTTCCTAGGGAGCATTACTGGACAATACCCCTTGCTTTTTTATAATTCCAAAAAATTCCATTATAAAGAAAATACCCAAAACACCCATGTCTTAACCAAACCAACACCGCCCCACACCCCCCCCCCCCCTCCCATAATAAATAAATAAATAAATAAATAAATAAATAAATAAATAAATAAATAAATAAAAACAAACTAAAAGAGAAAACACAGTTCACAAAATGTTAACAAGTTTTTATTTTTGGCTCATTCTTCCTGGATTAAAGAGAACTCGTCCCTGAGTTCGAGCCAGTTATGGACTTCTTAAGGGCTTCTGGGTCAATCTTCATCAATTTTTCTTTAGAAACCCACAAACTCTCAGCATCAGGCTTGCCCTTTCATTGTACAAAATACTTACAGTAATCTTCATGACGGATGGGGCTGATATGATTTTCCAAGATCCTCTCTACCTTATCCCCCATTCTCTTGGGCAGATGCGCTTCCCACCAAGTAACACCTTCCACAACAACCTTCCCATGATACTGATATAGGTCAAAGATGTTGAAAATGGGAGAAATTTCATGTCCTTCAGGACGCTCAATCTTGTAGGCGTTTTGTGCATCTTTTTTAGTACTCGACGAGGGCCAATTTTCTTGTATTTAAGCATAAGGTAAGTTTTCATTCCTAAGGCACACCATTACCAAGTCTTCTACTTCAAAGGTCTTTTCCTTTTGGTGCGAGTCGGCGTCGGATTTGTATTTGTCGTAGCTCTTTTGTAATTTTTCCTGAACTTGAAGATGAAGGCCATGAATGCACTCAACCGAGCCTTTAACACATTGCTAGTTCAGCCCCCTCAAGTGAAGGGACTGGATCAGGAACTTTGCTTGGTGCCAGCCATACACCACCTCAAATGGAGCCTTCCTAGTGGACTGATCAAGATAATTGTTATAGGTAAATTCTGCTTGAAGTAAAACTCGATCCCATTGAGAAGACTCGTCTCCGGTGAGGCTCCTCAACGAAATCTCGAAGGCATCTGTTGATGACCTTGGTTTGGCCATCTGTTGGAATGTTATAGGCACTGCTATATTGCAGTTTAGTACCTAACGTTTTTCATAAGATTCTTTAAAAATGGCTCACAAATCTCGTGTATCGATCGGAAGTGATGATTTTTGGTACACCATGAAGGCCGACCATTTCCTCAAAGAAACAAGCAGCCACTTGAGTCGCGTCAAGTATGTACTGACAAAGAATGAAGTAGGCCATTTTCGGGAACCTATCTACTACATGAAGATAGAGTCGCACCCTCTTGAGGCATGGGGAATCCCCAGCCAAAAGTCCATACTCATATATGTCTATGGTTAAAGGCCAATGTTTAGAGGCCGTCCTTTCACCAGCTAAAACATTCGGCAAATGTACCTAAGAGGTGGCAAATGTACCAAGGAGGTGGCGACTCCACTTGAGGGCATCAACCACATTGTTTTGCCTGCCTGGTTGACGGATTACGAAAGTGAACCCTTGTAAGAGACCCTTTGCATGCCTCCGGTTCAGTTTCTATTGAGCACTAGTGCTCAGCGCTTCAATGCCTGAGAACAAGATAAATTGCCTTTGAATGACATAGTGCCTTCAATGTCTCAAGAACTCCACCTCATATGCAGAGTAATTAGTCTTTGCCCCATTCAGTTTCTTGCTAAAGAAGGCCATGGGTCTACCCTCTTGACTTAGGGCACCGCTCCTTCCCACGTTTCTGGCATCACACTCCACTTGGAAGACCTTTTTAAAGTATGGAAGTGCAAGGACAAGACCACTTGTCATTCTTTCTTTCACCAATTTGAAGCTGTTTTTAGCAGCCAAAGTCCACTCAAAGACCCTTTTCTTCATACAATCAATTATGGGTGCTACTATGGTTCTGAAATTCTGGATAAACCTCTTGTAAGATGTTGCTAAACCATGAAAACTTCTCACCTCAGTCACTATTGGCTGTAGACAGCCCCCTTCATTTGGTTCAACAGAATTCACTAGGATTTCCTAATCCAAACCTTAAAAACCTGAAAATCCCCTTTACTGAAGCAAATTCACCAAAAACCCTACTACAAACCACACCAAACAAGGTAGTCCATACCCACCATTACACCACACACCATCCACCAAAATGATCTTGAAATTCCACAAAAAATCCTATGATGAAAACCTAGAGCCATTAGGGCCTAAACAAACTTAATCTGCCCAGACCTTCCCTATCAAGCCAATCCAATTTTCTTAGTAGGCTGGACTCACCTAATTTGACCAACACTCAACAAAGTTAAGCTAGATAACATGCTTAATCTACCAAATTTACCCTAATCAATCTCCCAACCTTATTAGCCCCTTAATTAGGCCATAATTACCTCAATCAAGCCCCCAATGATCCCTTATCTAGGTCATCATGCCCAATATGGAATGTTTTAGAGGGAATTTCAGGGGATCACATGGGTCTGCCACCAAAAAACGGTTATGAAATCAAATTTGGGCTAGCATGTAGGGTAATAGCGAGCATGGTGGTGTTTGATAGGCCTGTCGTTACCCAGCAACACACAGAGCGTCATTGATGACGCTAGAGCGTTGATGGGAGATGTATGGCCCAGATCTTGCCACATGCACCCTGACTCTTACAAGGCCTTTGTCCTATAAAACTGACCATTCCCAGCTACCCTAGGATCTTATTTCTGAGCCTCTATGACCTACCCTATCCTTTAACCCTGAGCTTTGAAGCCTTAGTGATCCTGGCGCCCCATGACCCTAAACTTGACATATTGAACCAGAAGATTCCAGCCCCCGTCCAGACACCTAAAGACCAAGTGCAAGCTCCAAGAATCCCAGGCAAGCTATCTTCCCCGTATCATTACCAACCTATGGACTTTATGCCTATAATATAGCAAGTTATAGACTTTGAAAGTAGTAACAAGGGTTTCTAACAAGGTATGCAAAATAAAAAATTTAAAAATCCCTTCTCAAAATGCACAACCGAACCTTGGGAAATCCCCAAATTACTACAAACGAGAAGATTACAAACACAATAGTCTTTGACTTGCAATAACTTTACAACATGAGCCTGGCTCTTTTACAACATGAGCAAGGGTGTATGAGTTTGATGTGACTTTTGGGAAGCCGATTAAAATACATTCACCTCACGAACACTGCTACGGTATACATACAACCCTTGCTATCACTCTCAACTGATAGCGCAAGAGGGATGGTTCTGATCTAATCGGGGGAAGCATGTACATAACTGCCACACTAGTCAAGTCTCACTCAACAAATAAGGGCCAAAGGAACCTCACAAGGATATAGGACGATAAGAGCCTTGTGTGAACCATAAGTGAGCTCAAATGGTGTGGTTTGGGAAACGGAGTTTGGTCCAGGTATCCACTTATCTAATGGGATCAAACACGGACAATCTTTCCCTCAAAACACAATTTGAGCTTACCGTTATGCATCAAACACGTACATTTACAGCAACATAATTATTACAACAGTTTGGAGAAATGCTAAGCTCGAGACTACACCACAAAGGCATAAAACAAGGAGCTCTTAAATGCAAGCACTAATGAACTTTAAATAAACAAGAATGAAGTGAGATAGCTTACTGTTGTGATGGTTTACAGCAATGTGCTCCTTCCAGAAAGGAAGGTAGGTGGCTTTGAGAGGTGCGTGGTGGGGCTTAGGCACTATGTTCTCATAATGGGATCAAGAGTGTAGATATCTCGCATTAAATGGGAGGCTCAAGATACTATCACAAGGGAGGAAGTGAGAGATAGGTGGCAGTGGGGCATGGCCCTCTTGAGTGAATAATTCAAGTGAATATGAGTGAGACAAAAGTATCTTAATGAGGTCGAGTAGGTCCTATTTATAGAGGTTTCATGTGTGGACCTTTAACCTAGATTAGATTTTAACCATCGAATGAGTTAAAATAGTGATCCAAGGGTTGAGTGAGGCCAAAGACCTAACCTTATCAATCACTATTGGCAGCTATTATATGAATAGTGATAATCAAACACACCTTTATCACTATGCCCATAAGTCGCCTCTAAATCTCCCATAATTAAATGTGCCCTTCAAATCCTAATTTTTTAATTTGATCAAATCTCAACCATTGATTTTAAAATCATCTAATCACCACCACTAAATTTGAATTAAAAAATGAGAGCCCCATAAGGGTGGCGTGCCACCCTCTCTCTTCATCTCTTTCTCTTAATCTTGCACTCCACTTCATCTTATGGAATGCGACTTTCATGGGGGACATTATATCATCATATATCATGGGGTGTCTCTCTATCTTCTTACCACCAATTACACGCTCTTATTTTAAAAATCTATTGACCATCAAATCATAAAATTCCTAAATTAGAGATTTTTGGAAATAAAAAATTCTACATTCACACAGGCCACCACACATGTACCGCATAATATTATTCATAGTAAGTTTATATACACTAACCAAACAAGGCCTTCACATCAAGGATTCTAGGGCCATCCCTGTCATGCCCATAGGGCAATGACATGGCAGTTTAGTGGTTGCATATGTGACACACATTGGCCACTTGTATGCCACATGCCAGCGACTGTCTTTATTTGAATTACCATATAACAAATTTGATAAAACATATTTCCTTGAAATAAAATTTTCAAAAATTCTCTAAAATTATGATAAATTATATTTAAATTATTTTCCATCAAAATATCAGAGTCTGGTACTTTACAAAAATCCTATTAGGAGATAAGGATGCTTCAGGAGGTTAGGCTACATCGTATTCCACTAGGCTAGATTTGAAAACCCAAACCACTTTCTCAGACCTACCCGACAGGCTCCTATGAGTTACAGACTTAAGTCAGGACATGAACATACCTATTAAAGCTAATCGATAGATGGTTGGATTCCCCAGTGTTTAGTGGATTACAGGTGCCCGCTCGAGGACATGCACTTTTGCAGATGCAGGGGTCCTTTCTTTGCACATGTGCACAATTCTGATAGGTGGATCTTCTCTCATCAGAACAACTTCCCAAATTGTGACTGTCTTGTGCACACACTCATAATATGGCCCAAGAACCTCTCCTCATGTAATCGTGGTTATTTCGGCTTATCCAGATCCCAATGCGCAAAGATTTCGGTAGCTACTATGTTCCTGGTCACTCCCACTGTGACCCTGAACAGTGCTAACAACACACATAAGGCCTTGAAAGGCCATAATTCCAACAGACTTTAGGGTGGTGTCAACCTCAAACCTAATCAAGCAAGCCTAGATGCTTCTAGTTCCAGCAAAAAGGAAGTTCAATCTCCCTCCAAGATGGAGAAATCCATATCTCGAAACTCATCAGTCTGGTCTAGGCCTCACTTTGGGTGCTAGGCCTATGAGCACGACTTAAGCAAGTAAGCCACCTGTTTAGTTTCTTTCAATTTCTGTTACAATTAGGTTTATTTCCTTTGATAAAAATTGTTTTTCAAAATCGTTTTCTTTATTTTTGAGGAAATCGTTAGCCTACTAGGGGATCATAGAAATAGGCTAAGTGGGCCTTCAATGATTTGTAATTTGATGAAGCCGCAAATCTTTTACCCGTTTTGAACATAAGATATCGTTTAAGCAAAAATCAGAGCAGAGAGATCATCAGTTCTTTTGCTCCTGATTTTGGCTATAAACATGGGTGCCAATCCACAATGGCTTGTACCGGTAGGATATACCCTTGCATGACATCACAAACTCAAAAATACTAGGTTATCAGTAAAAAATGTAAATTTTTGTGAGGTTTACAAACAACTTTTCTTTCCAAAGGACCTCCAACACCTACTGTAAATGTAGCGAATGTTCATCTATGTTTGGGATATTAATGATGATATCACCAAAATACACTGTACAAACTTACTAATGAACAGACAGAGCACTAGGTTTATAAATCTAATTAAAGTGCTCAAGAGTATTAGAGAGCTCAAAGGGCATGACTTTACCTTTTCTTTGCCTATCTCCTTTACTTCCATGGCTTGCACATCTCGTTGGTTTTATCTCTTTTTCATAGCTCGCCTTTTGTCTCTTAGAGGGAATGGGGAGACATTGGAGGTGCTTCTCACAGAAGTGCTTTCTAGCTCCATGTTTCTCGACTTGAACACCCTTTCAGGTTTTCATTCAAGCCCTTAGGGTATGTGCCATTTCTGGTTTTCACAAAACCCCGTCAGATTGTTTTTGTGGTGCTTTTACCCATGGTTGTTACACCATGTCTGCCTTTCCTTTTCTTTCACTTTTTTACTCACGATGCCCTTGCGGGGTTTCATCTTGCCCATTTTATTTTGACACTTTTACTCGTGATAGCTAATGATGCTAACACGCCGGACATTTTTTTCTTTATATTTTGACATATTTGACCCATGACGCCCTTGCGGGTTTTCGCCATGTCCGTCATTTTGGGGAGGCAACTTTAACGTTCTCGCATCTTTCAAGCAGTCTTCAACGTCATACACGAATTTGGTGATACTATTCAAGACAATTTTGGATGTGGAGTAACCTCTTGCGAATGTGAAGTAACCTCTCACTATTGCAAAGCCGTGTCATGCAGATCTAGGAGATCTGTGCCAACGTGATGTTTCCTACACTCATGTGACCGATGGGCAATCTTGCCACATTTTTAACATTTCGAACCCTGGTCTTGGGTTTGGAGGGACCAACTGATAGCTAGAGCTTTGCCCTTAGATGCTTTATATAGGAACAAGCTGGACCTGGTTTCTCGTGGCTTTTGTTTTGCCACATGTTCCCCTTGAACTATGGTCTATTTCCAGCCACTAGAGGCTATTTTTCAATTTGGTTTCAGCTTTTAAGGCTATTTGAATAGCCATGTCAAGACTGAAATGCAGAGTAGAATTAGTTTGTTTTAAATTTGAGGCGTCAGTCCACTCACATACTTTGTGACAATTTGGCCAATGCTTTCATTGACTTCTTTCTGGCTCATAAGGAGGAAAAATTCATTTGTGTACTCCTGAACGCCCGCCCTCCTTTTGCCGCAAACTAGTGCAATTATTGCGAATAACTACTGGGGATGAATTTCTCCTGAAAATGGAACTTAATTTGCCTCCAAGTCGCTATCCTTTCTTTCCCCTTTTGTACTCAACCGACCTGCACCTGCTGCTATCATATTTGGGCATGCCCCTTTGAATCGGGTAGCCACAAATTTGACTTTCGTTTCTTTTGGGAAATCTTCTACTCGAAGAAAGTCTGTACATTATCTAGCCAGTGCAAGAATTCATCGCGCTGAAATTGTCCCGAATATTCTGGGATGTCCACCCTAACACCTTGATCTGATCTAGCTAGGGCACGGAACAACCTATCCTCCAACAATTGGGTTCTCCCTCCTTAGGATGTGGAAAGGATTTTCAGTTTCTACTTGATTCGTCACTTTCAGGAGTAACTGATTCTTGTTCAAAGCGGTTGAGGCAAATTGTTGCTTTTCATTGGACATCCTGAAGAATTCTTCGTATTGTGCCCTTAGTACAACACCTCCTCCTTGGCCTTCATGTCTTCCTTTGTTGGCCATAACTCTGTGTCCAAAAGAGAGGATTCCTGCCTTGAAACCAATGATTTAGAATAGAGAGAAACAATTTGCAATTGGGTAGAAACTAAGGGATTTCTATTGTCATTCAGATACAACGGTTGAAGCTAATGGAGCCCAGCTTCAATTACTTGTATGAGTGTCCACTACCCAAGATGGGAACCATGTTCCTCATTTATGAAACTTATAGCAAGAAAATAAAATTATCCCACCAAATTAAAAATCTTCCTCTTTTTATAGACTTGGCTTGGCTCCTAAGTCAAACTTCTGTAACTTTCCTAGGAGCATTAATAAATGATACCCCTTCCCAAGCCATGGAAAATACCTCTTCACAAACCAATTTTAAATTCAAATTCTAACCTTTCCCGCCTAATTTCCCCATGTAGAAACAATATATGGAAAACCCCTAGAATTTCTGTAATTCTAGAAAAGTCTATTACAGAGAAAAATATCCAAAATACCCTCGTCGTACCCCCCCCAAACAAAAAAAAAGAAAGAGAAACATGGTCCACAAAATGTTAACAAAGTTTTATTTTATTTTCTGCATCATCTGTGAATGGGTTCTAAAGAGGGCTCATTATTGAGAGTTCTAGTTCTTTTCCATTGTTGCCGCTTTGTGTGCTGAACTTTTGCAGGAGCACTTGTATGCACCAAGACACACAACATGCACATTGAGAGAGAGAGAGAGAGAGAGAGAGAGAGAGAGAGAGAGAGAGAGAGAGAGAGAGAGAGAGAGAGAGAGAGAGAAGTAGTAGTAGTAGTAGTAGTAGTAGTATAGTTAGTTAGTTAGTTAGTTAGTTACGTTACTTACGTTACTTACGTTCGTTACGTTTACGTTATTACTTTATTACTTTATTACTTACTTACTTACGTTAC
>NW_006500010.1:2792356-2810811 GCF_000471905.2 Amborella trichopoda
CTTACCAAATTGAGGACTCCAAAAGCAAATCGGACAACATTGGTTCCAAACACAAAATAGGGGTAATTTAGTTATTTATTTTAAAATATTTTTTAATATTTATTTTACAAATTTGAGGTATGATAAGTATGAATTCCTCAAATCTGAACTTTAATCCAATATAAAAAATATAATTAGATACATTATGCACTCTCAAAGAAGGAACTTCGGTGTAAAATACAAAATATACACAACTTTCTAAATTTGGATGATAAAATGGTTTTTTTTTTTTCTCAAAAAAACATTAAAAACAGCTCCTCTCTAATAAATTGATTAATTTAACCATCTCAATTATCTACATGAAATTAAACCATTTTATTACATTCTCCTTAAGAGTTGTTTAGATCCCCAAACAAAGAGTACCAGCTAATTGATTTCCAGGGAGATTGCCGGTTGTTTGGATCCAAAATTTGAAACGAAAACGTTTTTGACAAAAACTCTCTATTTTGAACCAAAAATAGAGAAATTGCTTTTCTCCTATAAGCTAAAAACTTAATTTCCAGAGCCAAACTAAAAAATAAAAAATTCAAAGTAGTGTATAGGTCGTTGGTAGATGTGGGGGCTCTGAGTCAGCGCTGACCCAGACTCACCTAGCATCTTTAACGTTGGTTGCAAAGTCTAGGCCGATCAAACCCTAACCGACCCGTTCTCTTAAAGCATAAATGTTTTAAAAAATATATAATATTTTTTAAAATATAAAATGTAAGCTTTAAGTAAAAAATAGTGGGTCGGCCGAGCTCGACCAGATTAGGTCAACAACATCGTTTCAATTTCGATGGACCCAAATGATTGCCTCGACCAAAGAATCCATGAATGCTGTCTCTGCAGGAAATGCAGATTCAGCAGCAGCCAGACAAAACTCATAAAGAAGCATAAAACATAGGTAGATAAAAGCACCCGAAGGACAAACAACTCTGACAGCAACTCTTGAAGATTACTCGTATTCATATAGCAATATAATCGTTTAACCTACCTCTAAATTGGATGCCCAAACATTCTCTCACTCGTCATTTTTTTGGATCATATTCAGTCGAGCACATGTCATTGGGCTCTGGTGACCTCCTTTCTGGTGGAGCCGAACAAACCGGTATCACTGACCTTATCTGAACTGCTGGAGCCATGAAATTCGCAACATGCGAATGACTGAACCTACGCATGCTCTGTCCCTGAAAGTGCATTGAACTGGGGGCTATCGGCCTAAGTCTAGATTCTCTCACAACAGGTCGGTTTCGGATCTCTGTAGCTGAAGCTCCCAAAGAGCCACCCTGAACACATAAATGCTCTGTCTCCTTACCTTCGTGAATCTGAGAAATACAAGAATTTTGATGCGAGGATTCAGAATTCTCGCACTTTGATTCCCTCTCTACTCCTGAACCACGACCCTTTTGCTTTTCTTCCTCCACCTCCTGAATTTTCACATTGGATTTGACAGAAGCACGAGGCATCTGGCTTTTGAATGGCCGGAGGTTGGGAGTATCAGACCGGTGATTGGAATTCAGGTTGCTGGAATCTATCCTGGAATTTGGCATTAATACCTGATGAGGCCACTCTCTCTTTTCCCTCCTGTTTTCCTCTTGTAACTCATGCATGTGACACCCACTGGTTCTAACCTGCATGGGCAGCGGTTCAAGAGAGAGAAAAGGTGGCGAAAAAGAAGAAGAGACTCCCATGACCATTCTTGTAGGGCTGGATAAGCCATGGTTTGCATGATAAGAGGCCTGAATGTATGGCAGCAGTTGGGGAGGCGGGGAAACTGCAAATAAGTTGTGTTGCTGATTCCATGAATGGTACATAGAAATGTCAGTTGAGAAATCACAGGGAGACCAATTTTGATATGGTAAGATTGGATATGCAGTAGACATAATACATGATTGGGGAATCTCTCTCCTATGCATATTTGGATCCTGGCTTTTTTGCTGTCGTTCATGTTGAACAGGTGTCTTTTGCTGGATAGTTAGGCTGAGCCCTGCAAGAAGACGAGCAATGGTGACCTGTTCTTGCTCTTCGCTAACCTCACACTCTGATGACAAAGAGGAATAAGGACCAGATTGCGACACTGAAAATAAGAAAAAGGAAAAGAAGAAAACAATCAGGTCCTTCTCTAGCAATAAACAAAAATCAGAAATGTATAATAGGCAGAAAGGTTATCAGTGATCGCCCTTCAGATCTTCTCAGTTGATATGGTAATGGTTGAAAGAAAAAAATTGACAAAAAAGCATCTGACAGTACCTAAAAGGATTAACAACCACGATAATACATCACCCAACAGCTACCTCAAATACAAATTTATAATTTTGGTTTACAATCTCTTTCCGGTATTGCAGGATTTCAATGTTTTGAACTGGAACTCTCCCCCATAATGTGAATATTATTAACTCAATAGAGTGGTTATGTTTCATGTGGTAGTTAAATGCTTTTCCTGAACAGTTTGCTTTCTTCTACATGGGGCAAATGATAGCCCATTTATGGTCCATAGCCGCCTTTGCAGTAATATTAACATCTATCTCAGAAATAACAAACTCATATTACCAATGTTCAAATAAAGGATACCATGACAGATTTTTGGGAAGGACCGAAATATCCTTATCTTTTTAGAACTAGTCAAAAGTATGCTTGTCACAATACAATCACATTCTTTGTTTGACTCTTTCATGCAATTATCTATATCTTGCAAATTCAAGTAAACTAATTTCCCATTACATTTTCATTCTTATTCAAGCAATGCACATGCATTGATTCTCATGTGTCACGCTATTTCTTTCATAGAATTTGATGGGTGTGCACGAAGTGCTATAAAAAAAAGTAACTGGATATGGAAATTTCTTTATGAGTCCCAAAATAATTGACAAAATGATCCAGAATTTTCCGTAGGTCCAACTGCTAGCTCTGTGGGTGTGTTAACTTACATTAGAACGTCCTAAAAGTCTCCCATTGGTGCCATAGGCAATACTTTATTCTAAACTTCAATTACAAATGAAAAAGTTGACTATTGTTTGATATTTATGTACTTTTTTGTGAAAGCCAATAGTGATAGTTGGTTCATCATTATATTTGGCACTTGATGCTGGCTGGGGACATGGTTTGAGCTTTCTAACATGGCAGTTATAATAATAGGTCCTCCAGGAGGAGTGCTAATGAAATAACATCAGGCTACTTTCATCCCTTTCTCTGTTTACAGGTACGCATTAAATTTAGATCTTCACATCTATAATTCATCAAAATCCATAACCAAAACCAAAAAACGGATTCAGTTATTCAGAAACTCAAGGCTGCTGACGTTTCATTAAAATTTGAACATCTAATTCAACAGAAAAAGAGCCCAAGAGACTAGAAATGGACTCACTCTGTTTCAGAGCTGTCCAGGCAGCCATGGCTGCATTCTTCTGAGCTTGTTTCTTGCTCTTTCCTGGATCTCCTGAAAAGGTCATTCCTGCAAGCTCGACAGTGCTCAAGAAAAGTGGCACATGACCAGGTCCGGATCGCACGGTGGTGTAAACAGGGAGGTCTAACCCAGCTCTGTGTGCTGTTTCTTGTAGCAAATTCTTGTACACACCGGTCTCATCCTGCATATTCATAGGCAAGCAAAAGCTCAAGACTCCTTAACCATATATACTGTACCCAATTGGATAAATGACACAAAAGCACAATAATTCAACAAGGAATAGACAATACTAAGCCACCCGCAGAAAATGAAGTTAATGAATTATGAACAAATTTAAATAGTTAGTTCTAAGAGACACTCATGGTTAAAAATGATGATATTCAAATTATGCAGTAAATGGATAAACCACCACAAAGGTTAAATAATCCTATAAACACTTCATTCTTAAAAAAAATTACAAACTACATAGTATTCACTGGGATGAGTTAGCATTTACATTACTAGTAATGTCAGAAGCGAGCACAAATAAAATCCCAAATGTCACTGTAAGAGTCAAGTACTTCTATCAAGATGATTTAAGTCTAAAAGATGAATAGTTGAAACTCTATTTCAATCACATAATTGAAAGCTTTTTATCAATCACAATTCTCCTCTGCGAAGTCAAAGGTTTTTTTTATTTCTTATGTCTCCTTATAACTTCTGGATTAGTGAGTCAGTTCCAAAACCCTCATGAAGTAATAATTCAGATAGAAATCTCAAAGAACCTTCATTCAATCCAACATTTGACTTATTAAGAGACATCCAGAGAATAATGAAGACATGTGAACGCTACAGTTGAATCCCAGAAATCACCACAACTTTTGAAGAAATGAGAAAGTATCTAGTGTATCCCTAAAAAGAGCAAAATAGTGAGTTTACACGCAAATTAACAATATATTGAAAAGAATAGAATTATAGTTTTAATTATCAGAGAATTCAATTATAGTAGAAGAATGAAAGTTCCGATCAATTAGAAGCTGAATATTAGCGTTGAGATAACTTTACCTTCTCCAATCATATTGAGAGAGGAGGAAGTATACAAAAGGGTAAACTCTTTGTTTGTTTTTAGGCTTAGTATTCTTTTTCCTTTCATTCTTTACCTTTTCGGTAAAACATTTGTGTTACCATCTGCAGGCCCCCTCTGGTCAACCCTCTAATAAAATCCCAAAATTACATCTTCACTCACCAAAATGTTGCTGAGTTCCAATACTTTAACAAATTCTTGACGATGAATCAGATTTTTGGCCTTCTACCCAGTGAATGATCTAATACATAATCATCACAGATAACGGGAAAGAAAGAGGACAAGAAAAGTGTGAATGTACCAGAACTCTCGAAGCTAACAATCTTGAAGGGCCTTTTTTGGAGAGAGCATTAAGAGCCACCTCAGCAGCTGAATGCTCAGCCTGTCTAAGGGTGGTACAGTAATTTGGACTTTCAAAGATCTCGCCATTGAAGTTAACAGTGGATTTGAATCGAGGTGCATGATCCGGTCCTTCTCGGAGGCATGAATAAGATGGAAGGTTAAAACAGCTTCTCTGAGCTAACTCCTGCAGCTGATTTTTATACATGCCTGGACATCGGAATCTGATAAACATGAGTGGAATAAACATAAGTTACAGACAAGCCCACCTCAAATGCAAAAGCAAACCTGTAGTCCCAATAACTGCATGTAAATGCTTGTTGCTTCAAAATGGGTCTCTGATTAGAAGAACTGTCTCTTGAAAATCAGTATCTAGAGTTAAATAAACTGGACCTATCATCCATATAATACACAATAAAAACATCAATAGCCATTCCATTATTGATACCATCACGATACGCAGAGAACTGATGTTTCAGAAAAGGAAATGGTATCCTCCAAAACTATAAAACCTGGACAACCCAAATTTGCGTGATCATTGAATTTATATAAATTGGATTTTTCCCTGTATTAAACACCAAGAAAAGAGCATGAGTTTCTTCTGATTAAAAACACCCAGCATTTTATAAACATGCATGACAATGCGAATTGGCTTGTTTCAATGAGAAATAAATACTTTTCAAAATGAGACTAGAAAGCGCCATAGACGTTTCTTAAAGGCTTAGCTAAAGAAGATGTTTATTAAATAATTAAAATGCCCAAGAATTTCCATGATATATTTGCATAAATTATGAGATTAGTGATTCCCAAACATGTGGTGATTCCTATATATTAATAATGAAAAATAGTCCAGATATTTGTAGTTCATAACAAAAAAAGCCCAGGATTACATATGTAATTGTTTTCCAATAAATAGAAATATTTAGAGTTTTTTATCATAATACAGTGTATGTAAGACAAAAGCATAATTGCAATTTCCAAAGAGATCACGAGAACATGACTGCACATACAAAATAACAGACCGAGAAATTTACTATTTTTTCTTGAAGGGAAAAGAATACCATGGACTGTACATATAAAAAAAAAAGAAAAAAGAAAAAAGACAAAAAAGAAAACTCCTTCCGAAGAAAACCAGTTCTAAACTTCCAATTAGTGAAATTTAAAACTCATTGAGTATATTTTGAACAAAACTACCGCATACTACCACAGTCAACGAAACAAGCGATCCGTTCGAGTTAATGAGAAAAAGTGATTAAAAAATACACAATCATGACTGTAAAAAACGAATTCCAAAGCACTGGCACTCCATTTCTCTCTCACAACCTTCTGGAGTAAAGCATTGATGATCCAGAATTAGGGCATCTTTCACTTCTCTGAGAACAACTTAGATTCAATTAATTGCTCAAAAAATAAAAACTAAACAGTGGATTGAATTTCTCAATAACGCATTGTGCATTAAATAAAATTTTCCAGGTATACCATACGTGGCTGAATTCCGCAGTGTTGCATTAGGTAAAAATAAGGGAAAACGGAAAAAGGAGAAATACTGACTTTCACATTGAACTTCCTTGAAAAAAAGATCCATTCACACATTCAGAAACCCTTAATTAAGAAAATACTATAACCATTTTTAAATATTGTTGACACTCTAATCGGAAATGTTACCACAACCCTCGGAAACAAGGGGAAACTCGCCGGAAAATGACACTTCGTTCTTCACGCTTCCTGAAAACGCCAGGGAAGCTATAAGAAACAACTAGACGAGATCGTGACCGTCTATTCTCGGGCCTGAATCGATTCCTTTCCACAAAAAATGACGCCGGAAAATTCGGGCAAGGACACCGGAATAGCAAAGGCATCTACTTCGAAATGTGGTCTAGTATATAGTCAGCACTTTACTAACTAAATAGACTATTTTTCACGGTCCAGATTAGCCAAATGCAAAGGTATGTTCGCTATCTGGACCGTCCATAAGTAAATGGAGAGTGAAGGCCCACAGTATGGAGAAATGACCAAATAAACTTAATATTTTAAAGAGATGACGTATTAATCGTTTTTTAACCTATCCATTTTGCCCTTTCCATTAAAGAAAATAAATGAGTGAAGAGTCAATACAGCCTCGGCTTTTACGAAAACAAAACCTCAAATCCTAATAAGGAAAGCACTTTCGGCGTCAGTACTCGAAAATTAATTTCCAACGACAATAAAATTTAAAACTAAAAAAATGGTATAATCTTGTATATCTATAAACATTTAATTTTAGGGCGAATTAGGTGATCTAAATGATTTGTTGAAAAAAAAAATATATATATATATATATTTTTTAAATTTCAAATCCTAATTTTTTTACCCAACCATAATATTCAAACGAATTGATTTAAAGGTATTTGAACACTTAGGATTGCAATTCTGAACAAGTTATGAGTGATACTTTACGTATTTTGATAAGACTACAGCACTTGGAAATTTGTTAGTATCCCATAACTAAAAGTATAATCTTTAATAAAAGAGATTGACGGACCAAAATTTGTATAACCAACTCCAAATAGTTGAGAAATAGACGACGATGATGCCATAACAATGTTAAGAAACAACATAATAAGTTGTACATTGTTCGCCATATTCCTTTATCGATTTTCCTTCTTTTATGAAAGGGAGAGGAGAGAAAAACATTATATGCCAGCAAAATTTTAGTAATGCTAGAATTTAGATATATATATCAACAAGAATGGTGCATTATACTTCATCGGATTTTAATCATTAAACCGACTCTAAAATCGTAGACTCGAGCAAAAATTGTGGACTGGTCAGAGGCAGTAGGTGAAAAGTGTTTTTCAAGCAAAACACAAACAATATCAAATTAATTCACCGACCTAATGACTACACGTAACCTTCAAAATTTCAACACTAACTCTTCCAAATAAGGCACAAGTCCTCAACAGGTTCCTCTTCTCTCTCTCTTTCTTTCTAAATTATACTTGCATTGCTATCACTCAATTTGTCAAATTTGTCAGCTCTTTAATATGTGCTGACTAAAAGTCAAAAAAAAAGTGAAAAGAAACAAAATCTGGTTGGAGCATAGAATAAGGCCTAGACGATGATGATATGGTTAGTTAGAGGAGTTTTGAATGCCTTGCAGTAGATGCTCAAGTCTGTATTTCATGACGGGCTGCCCCGAACGCGTTTTCTTCAGCATCTTCTCTTTTAGTGCCTTCCGCTGAGCTTCTACCCTCTCTCTATCTTCTCGCTTGGCTTTTGCAATAGCTTCTCTCTCTGCTCTCGCCTTCTCTTCTTCTTGTCGCTTCTTCTCATATTCTTGCATCAAACTCTGTGATACTTTTTTCTTCCTCCTCTTCTCTTTACTGCTTCTGAGTTCACCTTCATCCTGCTCAGATCTCTGAAAGACTTGCGGTTTCAGTTCTTCCTGTAAAAATATTTTACAATAAAATCTCAGTCACATTGTTAAATAAGCATATTCCCATAATACACAGAGAGACAGAGAGAGAGGTAGGGAGGTAGAAGAAAGGGACAGGTTGCTTCCAACCTCTGATATGCTTATGTTTCTCGGAGTATTATACTTTTCACCTTCTTTCTTCACAAACTTCTTGTATTTGCTCACATGTTTTGCATTCCTGTACAACTCCCTTTGCTTTTCTGAAAACATGAACAAACATCCTCCAATGAGAGAGAGAGAGTGAGGATTTATGCACAACAGAAGTTTCCTATACACAATTAAGTTCAATAAAACATGTCCACAGCACCTAAAACGGCATCACGAATGTGAGAGTCGAGAGCAGCAAATTCAAACAGAACACAAACCAAAAACTCCATATCTCAATGATCCCAATTTGGAAATGTATTGCTCAAATCCATGAGAGCATCATTTAGCATGAGACATAACATGAACAGACACTACTCCCATGTCAAAATACACGATATGCATTTTCCAGAACAAGCAACACAGCTCAGTACAATTCCATTGACTAATGAAGAGGGAAGAATCAATGACTGAAGAGTGAACCTTACAATGAAAAGTAAAAATAAAAAATGTTCACCATCAGCACCAATGAGTCTTAACTTGGAATCATAAATTTCCACTCACAATTTCTTATAATAGAGAAGATCAGAATGGAGGACAACAAAATAATAAGACCAAAAGGTAAAATAGAGGAATTGAGATGTTGAAGCTTAAAGGACATGCAAAGCAACATTGATGGAGGTTGCAATGTGACCTCAAGTAATTACAGGAAATAAAACAACCTCTAGATTTTTTACTGCAGTAAAAATAAGGTAGTTACTCAAGGGGTTTGCAATCAAAAGGAAGCATTTTCTCAGTAAAGTCTACAACACTTTGGTTGGATAAAAGAATTAATACCCCAAGGGTTTAGATTTATTATAAATATTGCTCCAGGTTAGAATTTACAACATATTATTGTTATAAGCAAGAAACCGTTCATTTGCGATAAGCACAATATCTAACACGCAGAACCCATTCTGGTGCATAGCAAGACGTCGCACTAGCATCAGAATTACATGCCAGACAAACAACAGACCTTTTTCCAAAGTTTTTCATTTTGCTCTTTTTTGATGATTACCTTAGCTTACGTATTGATTGACAAGTTTTGGAGGTTTCAAATAAAATAGGGAAATTATCAAATTACACTTATGACTTGAACTATTTAATATTTTACCCACAATTTTTTATGCAATTTCAAATTACCCATCGTTCTCTTGAGCAAATTTCAAATTACCCATCAAATGACACATGAAAATCAGTTTTAAAATTTATCAAAATACACCAAGGGTAAAATGTTAAATAGTTCAACCATTAGGTGTATTTTGATCAATTTCCCAAAAAATATTTCAAATTAATGGTCCAACCTTTAGGAATTAAATATCCAAAAATATATCAAACTCATCATGATACACAAGCATATGGGCAACAATATATTCCAAAATAAAGCTAGAAGTTGAACTAGCACAAATAATTGTCAAAGGTGTCCTGGGGCACATTTCAAGCACAAGTGACAGGTCCAAAGCCTCGAAAATGCATGCATGTAATGGTCATATCTAAAGGCAATCCGGAGCGCCCGCACTCCTTGTGTAAAGCACATGCCTTATAAAGCGCAAGCCTTATGCTTGAGGTGCACAACAAACCAAGTGGCATATCCATTTCTGCCCCCTCCACTACACCTCCCATGGCATAAGACCTTTAAAAGATTAAATGCATTTTAGACAATCACTTCTGAAACTTGAGCATCCCATGTTAAACTTTTTCTTTTATTATCGGTAGTCCTATATAAATTTTATTTCAAAAAGAAAAGGTCATTGACCTAAAAATGCATTGCAAGATCAACAAACATAGTAGCATGGTGTAGCAGAAGAATAAATTGTTAATGGCGATTAGCTAAACCTTTTTTTTAACAAATTTTCACTATTATCAGCATATTGATGTTTTTCCTTAAATCAAACATGGAGGGAGACTCATGAGATCATCTCTGGCAGTTACATATTTGGATCAATAGAAATATAATACAACAGGACACATTTTTGCACAGGATATATACTCGAAAATTTACATTCTGTCCAATGAATGTTAAAACAAAAAAATAAAAAAATCATCCCTATTTAATATTTTCAAAAAGATCTGATCAGGAACCATATGGTTCAGATTCAAAGAAGCTCAAACAATTACCAACGCATTGTTTTCAATAAGTAGTAATGTGTGTTGCACTTATAATAAAGCATCACAAGAATGCATAAATTCCTCACTCCAAAACGATGTTTTCAGTCCATAGGAAATGTTACAAATTTAAAATATTTAATTAATGAAAACTTGAGAAGCATTCTATACCTCGCTGTGCATCATATTGAGATCGTTCATTGGAGATCACAAATCTTTTTGCGTCACTATCGAAATGAGAAAGACATTTTTAAGCATTCTATTAAGTGCCAAACTACAAATGGCTTAAAATAACAGAACAAAAGGGAAAAAGCAGGCCTAGAGAACAAGAGTTGAAATTTGTAATCACCTCTTTCCTTACATCTAATTGATGCTTGGAATGTTCCAGTTCACAAGATTAAGGTTACATATCTGGCTGTTTTGAACCTCTGCAACACTAGAAGGAAAGCTCAACTTCATACAAGTAAAAAGATAAACCGAGAAGTGCATCATACACATTATTATTATCACGGTATCACCCACAAAACCAAGTAGAACACAACCCAAGTCTAAAGTCTAAACACCCATAAACTGAAGAATCTCAAAATCCAACTCATCCCTTATCAGGTCTACTTTGATGAATCGGAGCAACAGAAACCGACCCCAAACATGCCAAAGGAAAATTTTTTCAAAGCAGAATAATTGCAAATTTGGCATCCAAGAGAAAAGGAAATTCTTTCTTTTTTTTTCCTTTTTACTTTTGATAGACGTTACGAATTGAATTGAATTACAGTAAACAACAAAAAAAATAAGAGACACTAAAAAAACCCTAAAACCTAATTCGGAAACCAAAATTTCTAAATCAAATTGAATCCCAACATTCCCCAAAAACACATAAGTAGAGCTTAGGAGTGATCTAACTCAATTACACAGAATATCAAAACTCAAAGAATGAAAATATCCACAAAAAACACAGAATAAAAAGATATCAATAGAGAGAGATATATATATATATATATATATATACTTATTATTGCAGGATTGTATTGGTTGTCCTTTGATTTGGCATTTGCAAAGGCTTCCAAAGAAAGACCCATTCCTCCCAATCGCTTATGCTGATTCTTCTTCATCATCTCATGCTTTGGCTTCAACTGCTTCTCCATTGCAAAAGAATACGACGCAACAAGATACCAAGAAATTGAAAATGAAACAGAAAGAAACCAGTGTAGAGCGGCAGAGAAACCACGCAATTTTCCCTAGCTTAAGGGCTTAACCCAATCTCGAGCTAAAAACCCCCAACTCACGTGGGCCGCATCAACCGTTAAAAACGAAAGGGTATAAAAATAAAAAAAAAAAAGAAGGGAAAATTGTTTCACCGCATTTTTTAAATGACCGGATTACCCCTTCCTTGGAAAAAAATATAAATTTATGAAAAAGTTCATATAAGGTGCCAACTTTTGACTGTACGAGTAAGATACACGGCAAATGCACAACAAAATTCATCAAAGAATGTTGTTTTATCATTAGAAAACCCTTCATCATATCCACTTTGTTATGTATGAATATGAAAGGAAAATTGAATTTCAAGTATTAATAATAGTACATCTTGTAACACATCCTCTAGACCATCTATTATTAAGATCTTTTAGTGTTTATAGATTTTCTAGATCTGCAACATTTTTGGAGCTTTCAATTTTATAATAAGGGTGAAAAATATTTTTTAGGGCGATCATAAGAGCTTCGCCGCCTAAAATATATCTTGTGATGAGATTTTGGGGTGCACCTTACCGTGATTGTTTAAGGTTGACACCTTATACAAACCTCACCCATAAATTTTAGTACTGAAACAACATTTTTCCACATTATTTTTAGGTGTGCCTTACTTTGAATGTTTAGGTTTAGGCATTTTTATACAAGAATGTGGTTTCCAAAAGTTGCAATATTAAACAATCCAATTAAGACGCACCTCTAAATTTTATTATAAATATAATTTTGATATAAAAATTCTTAGGATGACTTGAGAATCTATTGTCATCACTAATTATACAATTTTAAACTCTAAAAATGGTTCAAATCAAGTAGATCTATAAACACATGAAGATATTGAAAATGGACGAGCCAAATAATGTGTTGCAAGATACACTCTTTCGCGGACTCGAAATCGTTTTTTCTTTTTATATTCATAGATCTGGATATTGAAATGATCAATTATAAAGTTTTTCAACACCCAAACAACCTTTTATGATGGACTTTTGAGGTGCATCTTTAATTCTATATTTTAAGGTTGCAACCTTATATAAGCTTTTTCTTTACCCATATGGGTGTAGTTTGAAAATAAGGCACACCTTCAAAAGTGTTGAAAGATATTGTTTAAGTATTGAAAATCTTTTTGATGCTTTTAAAATTTATTTTCATCTCTAACTATAAAATTTAAAGCTTATGTAGATTGAGCAGATCTATGAACAATTGAAAATCTTAAAAACTGACGGTGTAGATAATGCATTACAAATTACATTATTTTCAGGAAATTCAAATGTTTTCGTGGCCTTAAATATTCAGGTAGAAATTTTGAGGTCGTGGTTTAAGACCGCCGCACCTTTATATGAACTTTTTCGTATTGATATGGCATACATACGAAAATAATCGCATAACGGTCGCCTCTGAACAGTGGGGATCCCGGTTTCGATCCATGGCGAACCTTGTCTCTCCCATGGCTCACCTCCACAACCCCCACGCCTTCTCTCCACCACCACCACCACCACCACCAACAACGTCCTCTCTCTCCCTACCAAAAACTCTCACCCCTCGCGCCCAAAGATCAAAAAGCAACCACCCTCCTCCACAACCCAACTTCTCTATCCCTTCAAAGGACCAATGGAACCTTCAAAAACGAGTAAAGGAAGCCATAGAAGTCCTAGACATGATGCACGCCCAAGGCTTGCCCCCCGATCGCACCCTCTTCTGCATCCTCCTCAAAATGTGCTCGGAAAACTTAGATTTCTCTTCTGGTCTCTTAATCCATGACAAAATCAGAGTGCTCGATCTCGAAACCGATATCATGGTAGCCAACAAACTCATGGATTTTTATGCGAAATGTGGTCGCCTCCTTCTTGCTCGCCGATTGTTCAACAAAATGAGGGAGAAAAACACGGTTTCATGGACGACATTGATCTCTGCATATTATCAGAGTGGCCAGCCTCACCGGGCTCTCAAATTGTTCGATGAGATGAAGAGAGTCAAAGCCCTGCCTAATGTTTTTACATATACTGTAGCTTTCAACGCGTGCTCTAAAGTGGGGGACTTGGAAAGGGGGCGAAAGCTCCATAGAGAGTTAATTGAGCAAGAACTGGAATCGGATGAGTTTATTGGTTCAGCTTTGATTGATATGTATGGGAAATGCAGAAGCATTGATGATGCACTCAAAGTATTCGATGAAATGAAAGAACCGAGCTTAGTGGCTTGCACGGCAATGATCGATAGCTATAATCTCAATGGCAAGGGAAAGGAAGCCATGGCTCTGATCAGGCGAATTTTGAGCTCTGGATTGAGTTTGGAAGCCATTAAAGAGTTGGGTTTTTCTTGCATGATCAGAGCTTGTAGCCATGAGATGGCTCTAAAGCAAGGCCAGGAAATCCATGCTCAATTGATCAAAACTGGGTTTGATTCAGATGTCCGAGTCTTGGATTCCCTTATTGATATGTATAGAAATTGTGGAAAAATGGATATAGCTTTGTATATATTTGATGGGTTACTTGTGAGGAATGTTAATTTATGGTGTAGAGTAATAATGGGATGTGTTGATAGCGGGTGGAGAGAGAAAGCACTGAGGCTTTTTGCTGATATGATTTCTGATGGGTTGGAGCCTAACCCATCTTTGATTATAAGCGTTATGAGGGCTTGTGATTGTGTAGAGGAAGGGAAAGGGATTCATGGTCAATCGATCAAATTAGGGTTATTAAGATCCATGGAAGTTAACTTGAATCCTGAATTTGCTGATATGTATAGACGATTTAGCGCAAGCGGTGAAGCTCAGAAATTGGATGAATCCCATTAAAGTATGTAAGAGTCTATATGGCTTGACGATTCATATTACTATAATTTTTTCCTGAGAGAGAAGATGAACATCTCTTTCTATGATTTGTTTGAACCTCCTTGGAAATGGAAGATCCTACTTACTGGAAGCTGGACCATGTGACTGACAAATACTGTGTATGATAAGTTTTCTGGAATTTTGAAAAGCAAGAGGACCTGTGTTTGATTGAACCTGGAATTCTGGAAATATGGAGATCTAGAAATAAGCCAGTTATAAGCATTCATTGAATTTTTTATCGATACAAGGCTGATATCTATTGAATGAGGAAGTTATTCAAATGAAACGGAGAGAGATTAGGAATAGTTTTTGATGCCTCGGTGGAATTATACATCTATCCTCCCCATGTTTTACCTAATTTAGGACGTGAAACACATTCGAAATCAAATCCATTTCCGCTTGAGATCCATGGAGCTCCAAACTAATGCAAATTTGAAGATCTTTAAATAATGGAAAATGGTTTCATGAGTTAGCGGGCGCAAGAGCCCGCTGACTTACAAACGTCCATCTTTAGGATGGACATTATCTACAGTATATTGTCCATAAATAAGGCATGGACGGTGCATAAAAAATACCAAAAAATTATATTTTTAAGTTTAAAAGTTTACTTTTCTTTTCATATTTATGATCATCTTGGCCTAGATGATGAATCTACAAATATATATATATATATATATATATATATATCTATAGTAAAAAAAAATCATCTACAATGAATTTTAGTGGGGGCCTCCATATGAGCTGGAGGACGCATAGAAATCCCATCCATAAATAATTGAAATAGATATAGACTATTTTAAGGCCCAAAATTCTTTTTTGTTTGTTTGTTTAAGATCCATTATCAGGGCAGTTGAGATGATAGGATAGGTTATGGATTGAATCCATCTCCTAAATGGACCTTGGAAGGTTCATGGATGCAACTCCAATCCTTCCCTGAGAAGGGTGGACATAATAAGTCCTACAATGTAAAAAATTGTATATTTGTTCCTGGTGGACAATCATGTTGAAAAGGGATTCATATGATCCAAAACTTCTAAACTAGAGAAGCTCAGTTTAGAAAAAGAAACATAAGGGAATTTTTTTAACCCAAAACTTTGAATATATGGAAGATCAGTCTTAAAAACGAATATTTACTTTAAGACCAAAAAGTTTCTTTTCATCTCCTTTCATTTCTTACAATTTTCCATCTTCATTGTCAACAAGTTATGCTTGCAGGGTTAAAGCTGTCGTAGTTGGTTACGTTAATCAGTGCAGAATTGGCAGTTAACAAATGGCACCTTGACATTGCTTGGGGCAGCGTTGCATGACTAGCCCTAGTCCACTTAAAATCGGCTAAGTAATTTGGCCTCGACCTAGTGGTAAGGCGAGTTTTGGGCAAGCTGGGTGTTGAACTCCCCCAATAAAACCCCTAAATACAAATGAAGGATATATTGCTTAGAAATGACTTTTTGATATTTTTGATAGATTTTAGGCTGCTTTGGGATCTTTCATATCCTTTCTTCTTTTTTTTTTAAATTTTTGCGTGTTATGAAAGATATTATTCAAAATCTTCAATAGTATAAATTTTATAGGTTTTTTTCATCTTCGACCTTATGATGATTTCTATTAACTCTAAATCAGACTGAATGGATTTTTGTTATTTTTGAGAAATTTTTTATTTGTTTTAGGGCATGCATTCCTCTGGCGAGAGTGGACCCACTCGAGTCACTCAGCCCAGACAAGGGCTGAGTAGGTACCAGCTAAAAGGCAGCTATTGAAGATAATTTTACAGTGCATGTTATACTTTTAGATCAATTAATTGGGTTCACACAAATCTGGAATACAAACAAATAGATAGAAGAGGATCTCTCACTTGGTAAGACATTAGAGTTTTTGCCTTAAAGAAGTCGGAGAGAGAGAGAAACTGCGGGGATAGAGAGAGGGCTCAGGTTCAGTGGCTTTCTAAGGATTTTCCATTGAGGTTATATAAAATTTTTGGACAAAAGTCGTCTCTTTTTAGGGATTGAATATACAATGAGATCATTTTATCTTTGGAATAGGGCCGTCACAATTATTTATAACCATCCGATGTGAAATCTGATAGTTTGGATGTGTCACAAAGTTCAAAAAAAAAAATTTGAACTTTGAACTTGGTAATGAAATAAATGTAGCCACCCAATTTTACATCCAATGGTCAAGATTTATTGTGATTACTTTATACCAATGATAAATGGTCTCATCATATACCTTTTTAAAATTTTGTGTATATATCCTCTCAACTATTTTTTTGTGCGAGGGAGTTATTATACGATATTCTTCTTAGGGTTGGCAACGTGATGTAGTTGAGATTGAGATTATTGCGTTGGACTAGCTGGAGCGGTTAGATCATGATCGGGCAAAAAAAGAAATAAAAGACAATTTAATTTTTTAGAATGAGTTTTTATTATTTGGGTTAAACCTTTCTTGGTAGGACATTTTTTTTCTTTTTTTTAGAAAGCGTGTCTTCATATTAGATAGCGTCATCTGATTATTAGGAGTAGATAATTATTGGAAGTAGTTTTATGAGATAAGTCTGTTTTTGTTTGGAAGGGTGTGGTTTTCCCTTATACAAAGCTTACCCTTATCTATTGGGTGTTGATTGGTAATCGGAGATAAGGTAAAATAGGAGCGTAATTATTGCAAAGGAAAGGACGTAGTATTAAAAGGGAAGAAGGTGCATTGTAACGTAAAAGGGAGTTTGACGTTGAAAAGAAAAAGCAGAACTTTTTTTTTTTAGATTAGAGAGGTAGAGAGTGAAAAAGATCCCCTCGTGGGTTTAATTTTGCTTTTTCTGTTTCGAGTTGAAATATTGTATTAGCATGTTTTTGTTGTTTCTTCTTGTGATTTTTTACACGATTTTATTTCTCTTTGAAAAGAGGATATTTTAGTCGGTATTGCTGATAAATTTTATTCTGTATCACAACAGTATCGGAGGGCCGCCCTATCCCAAGGCTGACCCTATTTTTTTTTTATAGGGACTTAGGACTGAGCCAAAATGGCCTAAGCACGAGAGACGGCCTAGGACTGAGCCAAAATGGCCTAGGCCCAGCCCAACTTATATAGTTTAAAGTTGGCTTAAGATTGGGCCAAAATGGCCTATACCTCAGGCCACAGCTTGTGGCCCAAGCCCTACCATTTTAGGGCCGGGCCGTGCGGCCCATTACCACCCTTAATTCTACTTGTTAGAGCATACATTACCGCCAATGTTAGAGCGTACATTACCGCCGATGTTAGATTCAGTTGTTTACTAATTTGACCGCTCAACAGGCACTAATTGCTAATACAAACTACTGGAGGAAAAATCAGACAGTTCAAAGGTCAGGCACTAATTGTTAACACAAACTAGTGTAAGAAAAATCAGATAGTTCAATTTCTAACGTGTGTGGTTAGATCGCAACAGGCCAGGTATTTTAAGGGATTTTGTTGTTAATGCATTTTTGAGATTGAAAATTGTTTTGATCCTTAATACTTATTTTTACATTTTCCCATGTTTTGGAAATTTTAAAAAATACTCCCCGAGTACAAATCGATTATTTAAAATCTGTTTTTTCTTTAATTTTCAAATTCATTTTTATGTGCTTTGTTTAATCATGTTTTAAATATAGTTTTCATTTAGATTTTTATTTTTTTAACACTTTTTTACCTTCAAGGACTTGCCCAATTAGGTCGGTTTACCGGTTAGTGTTGAGTAACTGTTGTCCAGTTAACCATTTCGATTCGATTTTTCCTGATACAAATTCTTAATATTTTTAATAAATTGTTCACTTGTCTTTTCAGATGAACATTTATTTCAGCCAAATTACTCTATAGCAAAAAAAAAAGGATATATATATATATATATATATATATATATATATATATA
>NW_006500010.1:2818712-2854664 GCF_000471905.2 Amborella trichopoda
TCTCTTCTTCCTCTCTCTCTCTCTCTCTCTCTAAAAATGGATGAAGAAAAAAGAATGCGATCTTACCATGACACTTAATGGAGCAGCAAAGACACTAACTGAGAAAGAGGCACAAATCCAGCCGAGGATACCAACGCGTTTGGAGTCCTTTGCGAATAAGAATGTGAACAGAACAATCACAGCAAAAACTACCACATTCAATAACAAGAGGAGCGTCGCTGTCAACATCTGCACATGCATGGAGAAAACGAATAAATCATATTTTTTAATTACATACTTTCACAATGATTTGAACTGAAATGACAAATCGCTTCATTTTATTTTGGAGCAAAAAAGTTTCATTTGAAGCGTTTGATTTCATTCACACTCTCCAGCTACTCCGCCCCAGCCCCAGGATGAGTACCAGTGAAAGTACTGTACACGGCTTGAAAAAGTAAAAAGTACAAATAAAAATATTTAATATTAAAAAAATAATGATAATAAAGATTAAACAAAACCAAAAGCAAGCTAAAAAGTCCAAATTGTCTTAAAAAAACTATAACAAAACATAAATTTGAAGACAAAACAAAAAAAATTATGGTAAGGGACATTTTAAAAAAATTCCTATATAAAGATAAAGCATATGGCTAGAAAAACTCACTCGCCTATCTTTGACAAAGCATCCAAATTACATATAAAATTTTTATACATCAATGCCATATTTTTTACATATATTTTTAGGATTTTTTCTACTTTTTTTATATACCCGAATTGGCGTTTTTAAGTAGACTCGGCCAAGTTTAAAAATATATTGGATTTTATTAATGTGCATTATAGCAACAGGCAGCTTAAGAGCACTAGACATTATACAGAATTTCATTAGATTAATCTCTCTCTCTCTCTCTCTAAGAGTTTCTCTTTGTTAATATGTTTATCCTCAATTTTTTATTTAATATTTTAAATCGCGAAGAACCGAGCAAGTAGAGTATCATAATCTTTGTAGAAACAATTAACTTTGGTGAGCTATAAAATTAAGAAGTTTGTGGGCATTGGTGGAAAGAAATATTAAGAACCTTTTAAACGTGTTCGATTTAAGCAAGACAAACAGATTATTTACCCCCAAAAAAAAAAACTAAGGCAGCAGATTGAATCGGATAAGCATCTTTTTTTTTTTTGTGTGGTTTTGGCATAAGGCCGGGGTTTTATTAATTTTGGTAAGGCCTCACTTCAAAACCCACCGCAATACAAAATTCTGGTGCCGGAAAAGCTGCCCTACAAATCTATTTCCACCCCTGGAATTTCAGAGCCCAAATGTGCATTCTAGGGGATCTCTTGAAATGAATGGTCCCAAGAGATGGACCATTTTTAGGTTTCAAATACATTTCTTTTCGAAATCCATGATGGTCGAGGTCGAAGTTATTCCCAATCGATTCAGAGTTTTCCTCACCTGAACTGCCTTTTCTAGAAAGATTTGAAGTGCGGGTTTATAGAGCCACGGTCTTACGGAATAGTTCCCCTTTATTATTTCGTAAAGGTAAGAGGTGTAAGCAATAAAAGGGGAATAAAAAGACATTCCCTAGGACTTCAAAAAAGCAGACAGGAGGTTTTTTTGTTATATGGGTACGTCAGCCTTATAAATACAAATGAAAAAGGTGGCCAAAACTACCTGAAATGGTTTAATGCAATTAGAGAGAGTTACTAAGTTCAGTTGGGAGAGAGACAGAGAGAGAGAGAGGGAGATACTCAGTTTTGTGAGATTAACACATATGGGGGAGAGAGAGTTAGAGACTAAGTTTAGTTGACAGACTAAATTCAGTTGAGAGAGAGAGACCTAGTTTTGTGGGATTAATACATATATAATGCAATGAAGGGATTTATTTACCTTTGCTTTCTTGGGTGCATAAGCCAAGAACATGGCTATGTACATGAGCTCTATGACACATCCAACACTGTTGATGGTGATGAGAAGGTAAGCATCAATCTTGAGAAGGGAATAGTAGAGCCACAACATGGCACTAAAGAGTGCCACAACATAAGGCAAGGATTTGAACCCTTCTGTTGATTTCTTTTTGTAAACCCTGTAAAATGTCGGCCTAAATAAACAAAACAAAATCAATTAGCTGTTCTCACCGAAACATATTCGATTTCTTTGATTACAGGCATTAATAGTATGCCAGGAATACACATCCTAAGTAAGGTAAAAGTGAAGGAGTAGTGCAACTTGGCTACTTGCACAAAAGAATCTGGTTATGAATTGAAGTAGTAGTAGTAGTATAGCTGGAATGTCAAGACTCCAAGATGCTGATCTTTTAATATACTCTGAGTAACTCAAAAAGATATCTATGCTCTTCAACTGTTACTTCTCAAATCATCAAACCCACCAAAAAGTAATATAATAGTAGCATGCATATGAGGGATTCGATCCCTTGGTAAAAAAAAAAAAAAGCCTACATAGCAGTTCCAATAGTATGCCTTGAACCACTCGGCCATCTCTCTTATGAAATCTTATGATTATGGCTCAGGAACCAAGTGAATTGTGAGTCACTCTTGCAGTAGAAGTCCGACCAATCTATTATTATTAGTAGAATTAGAATATTCTAATTCTAGAGAGAGAGATTACAACAGTGCCACATACACATAAACAGAGAGAGAGAGAGAGCTTACAATGGTGCCAAGTAAACCATGATTCCTATAATGTTGCCTGCAAAAACAGTATGATGGTAAAAAGTTTAATACAATTATGAAATGTAGAAACAATGGAATTAATAAAAACAGAACTGGTATATCATCGATTTAAGTATGTACCCAAGAGGCCAAATGCAAAGGTCAAGGGATGGTGAACTGTGATGACAGCCATTATTGGGTGGAAAGGCCGAAGCTCTTTGGAAGGGGGGGGATTCAAAGAGCTTGTGGGAAGCCCTTCAAATCCTCTCCCCTATAAATACAAGCCCAAATGCCCCACATTAAATGGAGGGGGCCTATGGGGCCTTTGCTTTGCTTTTGAATCTCTCTCACCTCCTATTCCTCTTTGATGGGCTCAAAGCCAATGTTTAATTGCAAGCCGCAACCATTTGCCTTTTTTCCCTTTCCATTTTCTTCATTTCTTCCTCTTTTATTCTTTTTTGGGCAAATCAGTGGGGAGAGAAGACCCTCTACCCATTTTTCATTAATAAAAGATGGAAGAAATTATATCATAGTACTATTTTACAACTCTATAATACGGTAGTTGCACCACATCATGAAGTAAAGAAAAGGTGAAAAAAGTCTGGAGGCTTGGAGCATAAAATGACATGCAATGGATAGAATTTGATACCTCTTTCTCTTTTATTTTCCTTATAACTTCTTCGACTTTCCTCCCATCTTCTTTCTTTTTCTTTTTTTTTTTTCTTTTTTTTTTTTTGTGGTTTTTCTGCTTAAGAATTTGGGTCATTTGATTCTTTGAGTACACCAAAATAGCCAAGGAGAGTGTTTTACTCACTAATGGTAAGAGTATTTTAGGCATTGATTATCATGGTTTTCTTTTTTATTAGTACATTTCCCTTTTCTATTTCTATGAAAATCATTTATGTGGAATCTATTTCTTGTGGGCTGCTAATTTTGTCTAATGGCCATGATAAAGTCCAAGAAATGCTCACCCTTTGAAGAAATCTTGTTTCTTAGGTCTTAGTAGCTACAAGAAAGTAAGTTACATGAAAGGCTCACTCGTTCTTTGAGGAAATCCTTTTTGTTATGCCACCATGGTGCCTTTAAGGAAGTTGGAGACAGATATGCACACACATGCATATAGGTATGAATGCAACATTTGATGCTGTACATGCTATGTGCATGTTGTACATCGCTACATTTGAAGATCTAGATATCAAAAATATTCTCAACATTTGAAGTATTGAACATTTACTCTCTATATTTTGATAAATTTCAAAACCCATTTTGATGTGTCATTTGATGGGCTACTTGAAATTTGATAAAAACAATGGCGGGCAATTTGAAATTAGATAAAAAAGTATGGGTTAGTCATTAAATAATTCAAATTATGAGAGTAGAAAAAAAAAAAAGCCCTTATTAGCTTCATGCCTTTTCTTTTGTAATAAGGGGAAAGCAGATATACCAATGATCTATATAGCATATGGTACACCATGGAGACATCCACCATCCTTTCCCATGGCTGACAGTAGACATTCCCCAAAACTATAAAACTAAAAACTCATTATAAACAACTAAATTTAATCTTCATAATGGATGTCCCTACCATTACAAGCCATTCTACATAAGTGGTGTAGTGTGCACTTTCCCTGAAAGAAAGGTTGAAATTTGTGTTTTATTTCCAAAGAAAAAAGTACCTGTGACTTTCAAACCGTCCATAAATATTGGTTTACACTTTCCCTAAAAGAAAGGTTTGAAATTTGTGTTTTATTTCCAAAGAAAAGAAATTACCTGTGACTTTTAAACTGTCCATAAATATTGGTTTTAATGGAGTAGGGTTGTTCTCTGAGCAAGAAATTCATGGTTTTATATTTGCCACCCACTGTTTTCCACTACTTTGCGTGGATTATTTGCTATAAGTATGGGTGGCCAAGAAAAGCTAGAAAGAAGTGAAATATAACACTCCTGGTTAGCAACACTTTATGAATTAATTTTATAAAACGTAAGTCTACTACCTATGATACCTGTTTATCTCGCAGGCTATATGAAACTAGATAACTACCTAAGCTCTATAGGCTTTCGGTGAATATCCATCTACTAATATTAGGAAGAAAAAGAAATCATGATTTAAAATATGACAACATTTGTCAATAAATAAATAAAGATCGTGATGTAAGTCATTTATTCCTTGCAGCATCATACGTGTTTATGAGTCTTGAGATCCTAATTTCCATGATTCCGCAGCATCACAAGGAGCGATTGTGAGGAATAGCCATTTTAGAAAAAAATAAAAACCTGTTTTATAAGGCAGAATTCTCATAATAACTTCAAGAGAACCGATATTTGGAAGAAAACAAAATATTACATGTTTATCATTCATAAAACCTTTCTAGAGAACTTTTTTTTTTTTTGATAGTTTAGTGGGCAAAGAGTCTGCTATCTATGGTAGGAATGGAATCAAAGATGTCAGGTTGCAATGTCCATCACCACGACTACATATGCCTTGAGCATATTCATATAACAATAAATGTGAGAAATCTGAAGATACTTATGATATATAACTCCATTTTATCATAAATGTCATTAATAGTGATTTATGCCCTCTCATATTATGAACTGAAGTTCTTGTTCATTTTTCTTTTAATATAAGACTTTGTGTACTATGAAACCATTTATTTTTATTATAAGGACGTCACAATTGATACTTCGATATCAAATTCGATGGCTTGGGTGGTGTCACAAAATTCAAAAAAAATTGAAGTTTGAGTCGAGTCGATGACACACTCACAAAAACTTAATTTGAAATCTGATGAACGGGAGTGATTGTGACCTCCTTAAATCAAAAGCAAATGGTCTCTTTATATGTTTTTTCTAAATATAAGGACACAGATACTATGGTCTCTTAAAAGTTGATTTTTGACATGGATTTTTTGTCCTAATTTTTAAAGACATGTAATCTCTAACATGAAGATCATGAATATGAAAGAATAAATACTTTTTTAATATTAAAAATAGTAAATTCTATTAAAAAAAATATTTGAACCGTTGATTTCAATTATTTTTAGATGGATCACCTATTTGCATCCATCTTTAAACCGTTAATTTCAATTATTTTTAGATGGATCACCTATTTGCATCCATCTTTAAAATGGATGCTTTATACTTCGTGGAGCACAAATGTAGAAAATTGATTCCCGTGAAACAATTTTCCTAAATATAATTACCCTCCCTCCCTTCTTGTCAAAAAAAAAAAATAACCTCCCTCCCTTTGTACATACACACAAATACGTACACCCGATATTTTAATTTCGATTTTTGAATTCTATTTTGTTAATTCAAAATCAAAATTGACGCCAATTTTTTGGGCTAGGGCGAGCCGAGCCGATGATGCCACGTAAGCAGGATACGTGTGGAACCTAATAAGCTAATGTGGACCCCTATGACGTGGCAAAATAACGGAGAAAGCGTCCAAGCAAACGGATCATGACGTGCAGGAGGGAGAGGGGGTTTTCCACGTGATTGTTTTATTCTCTTTTTTCTAAAAATTAATTTAAAAAAATAAAAGAAAAAAAAAAGCCCCTTAGCCCGTTACTTCTCAAAGCCTCCACTTGGCCTCATTTCTCCCAAAATCCCTTAGCTTTTTCTTTTTGTGGATGCAGTTTTCGTGAGTCCATATAGAAATAAGGCACTTTTTAAAATTTTATTTTTGTGACAGATTTTTGGGACTTAATTACTAAAGACGTGTTATCTCTAATATGAAAATTACGAATATGAAAAAATAAATAAATTTTAAAAATTAAAAATAATAATTCTAGTAAAAAAACATTTAGATTGTTGTCTTGAATTGTTTTTAGATGGACCACCGGTTTGAATCTATTTTTAAGATAGATGCTTTATACCTCGGAACAGCATATGTAGAAATACGGTCCAGCCTGCATATAAAATAATTTCTTATTTTTAGCGACACCTGTTTATTTTTTGCCTTTTTGGCTTTTTCTGTTTTTGGAAAAAAAAACTCCAAAACGAATGAGAAATGGTTGACATGGCTATGGTTGACACGCACATGTGGAGACGGCAGCCCGGAAGCAAGCCCGCAACCCCGCACGTGTGTTAGAGCACGACAGTCACCGTCAAAGAGGGGACGTTGGGGTTTTGACGGTGGAACTGAGGGTGGACATTGTTTACCGCTGAGATTTGAAAACTGGCTTTTTTGACGGTACTGATTTGACGGTATAATTCACTTGTCAGTCGAGTGAAAGATGCAACGCCCCAAGTCAGCTTAGAAGGGGTCCAAGTCTACTGTCCATCATTTACTGGGAAATTATTTTTCCTTTTTCGAGAATTGTTTCATGTTGGGGTTGGACCACATTTCTACAATATGCTGTCCCAAGGTATAAATCATATATTTTAAATATGGATCCAAATAGGTGGTCCATCTAAAAAAATTTGAAACCAAAAGTCCGAATGTTTTTTTAATGGAAAAAATTTATATAAGATTGCGACCTTAAAATGTAGAGTTAAAGATGCACCTCAAAAATATGTTGGAAAAGGATGTTGAAAAACCCTCTAATTGATCATCTTGACCTCGAGATGCATGAATATGAAAAAAAAAAAAAATTGAATAGTAAAAATAGTGAATCTTGCAACACATTATCTAGGCCATCCATTTTTACGATATTCATATGTTTATAGATCTACTTGATTTTAACTATTTTTTTAGTTTAAAATTTTATAATTAGATATGGAAATAGATTTTGAGATATTCTTAAGAATTTTTTAAACCAAAATTACATGTTATGATAAAATTTGGAGGTGGGCTTTAATTGGATTGTTTAAGGTTGCAACCTTATAGAAACCACACATTTTCTTAATATAATTATTATTTCTAATTTTTTAATTTTATTTATTCATTCATATTCATGATCTCCATGCTAGAGATTACATGTCCTTATAAGTCCAAAAATACATTTGAAAGCTAGATGTTTAAGTGGTGAATCATTTCTACATGGACTCATAAAAACCGTTTCCTAACTCTCTCTTTTTTTTTGAAAAATGCTTCAAATCGCACCTCTTTTTCTTTCTTTTATTTGAACGGTTCAAATCACACCTATTTAAACTCTCTTTTTTTTATCAATTTTTTCCTTTTAAATGTCCACAAATAAAATTTTATCCAAACCATTTCAGAGTTGGTCTAACTATCATCTTGTTTTCTTAATTTCTTTCTCATCATTTCACTAAATTGATTAAATTATTTTACAAAATATTTCTCTCACATATCTTCAATATTCCCGTAGCTCCCAATTTAAATATATCCCAAAATCAAATCTAAAAATTTTCATATATTATCTAATTCAAAATTTGAACACATCAAGACAAGGAAATGGGCGTGACACCCTTTTCCTAAAAACAGTGTGTGGCCATTCTATTACCACAAAAAGTGGCATGGGATCTATATCTCCTGTACCACCAAAATTGAACACGAAAACAAATGTTTTTTAAAGATGGGGCGTGCCTTTTATTTTTTAAAGAAGGTGGCGCGTGCCCCTTTCTCTCCCAACATGGGGTGTGGCGAAAATTTTAGGTGGACCCTTTATGCAATAAAAGGTGGCGATACCACTGTAGAGGACTGGATTAGCACTAAAGCGCCAAATTATTAGAAGCTAATTGGTACCAATAAATTTAAAATAAAAAATATCTAAAATTAAATAAATATTATAATATCAAAATAAAATATATTAAGAATTGATTGATATCAATTGATCAAAATTAGTGACAGTAAGGATACTCCACCCAGCCCAAAAACATGATCAATTATTGTCTTTTTATCCAACCCAACAAAGACCTGTAACCTGCTGTTCATAGAATATGAACTCATAATTGGCTTGTCAAAGTTGGATCATAAGCAATGCGACATGATGGATTTCAGTTCATCCTTTAATAGCAAGTCTAGCATTTGTAACCATAGTACAAAGGTGATCTCTATGCAGATGCATGCGTGTCCCTCTATGGGGCAACTTCATATGGGTTTGCGGCCTTTAAGACCTAGAGAGCTTGTAAAAATGGTATTTGCAGTGGAATATATATTTCAATGGGAGTATGGGTTAATTGACTAAGGGTTTTATAAGAGAATATGCATTTCAGTGAGAGTGTGTTGATTGATCAAGGGTTGAGAAGTTTATAGCCCTGATCATTTCCAAAACCTTTAGCCATGGGCATATAGCACAACCGAGAAGGGTTTGCAGTGGTCATACCGTAAACCGTTAGCCCTAGGCATATGGCACAATTGAGAATGGTTGTAATGAGTCATATCTTGTTGAGGTCGAAGAGATGCACATGGATCATATTTGTAGGCTAGGAGAATTGTGTGATCTCTTGTATGTGGTTGTAGACTTGTGACAGCAAAGGCCTTCAATAAACTTTCGCACGGCATGTATGCATGAGAGCCGCGTGAGAAGTTGCACTATAGAGGTACATGTATACATGTGCATAGAGAGAGTCCTTTTGCACCGTGGTGACGACTATTAGATTTGTTTTTAAAAGGGAATTAAAATCCACTTTTCATGGTTATGGTCTCATGGTTTACTATCCAACTTTGATAAGTCAATCATGAGTCATGCCCTTACAAATAGACTATGGGTCATGGGACTTTATTGGGTTGGATAAGAGATATCATAGTTTTTGATACGAGTGGAATGCTTTTATTGTCGTTTATTTTGACTCATTGCAATTTTATCTTAGTATTATAAATGTTTATTTGATTTTAAATATTTTTCAAAAAATTTAATATATTATTTCTACTATAAAATATATTAAAAGAATCTTTGATTGTGACTCATTGGTATTTTATCTTAGTATTATAAATATTTCTTTGATTTTAAATATTTTTTTAAATTAAAATATTATTTCTACCATAAAATAAGTTTTAAAAAAAATAAATTTGGAAAATTTTTAGAAATTGATTAGCACATATGGGGGCAAGATCCACCCCACCTTACCCTGGCACGTTCTTATAAGGGAGAGCACGCCACCTTTTTGGCTTAAAAGGTTGCACTCCAAATTTCTTTTAATACAAAAATGCAAAATACCTAATACCTAATACCTAATTCCCCCACGCCATATTTTTTTTTTTTTTTTTTTGGGAGCAAGGGGGGAGAGCCCCCCATTTTTTAAATAAAAAAAGGTTTTGCTTACGTTCCCATAAGTGGCACGCCACTTTTAACAAAGTTTCGATGTTGTTCAAACTAGATGATAGATTTTTGATAGATATTTTTATATATTTTTCTCGCTTAAGATCTCTTTCGATTTAAAGATTAAGTTTGAACTTTTTCTCTCACGTCTCTCTCTTTTTACTTTTGGCTTCCACGCCACCCTCTATCCAACCTAGAAAGTCACACCTAGGATTGCCAATGGACAGGGCCGAGCCTCGGGCTTTCAGGCCGTGCCCAGGCTACAAACTTGAAATTTGCTCAATTGGCTGGGCTGCTCTGATAAACCCGAATGCCCTGGCTGGGCCTACTAAGTCCCAACTCATTTAGCTTTTTTTTTTTTTTTAAACTCCACTCTTCAAAATTTTTTTGTTTGTAGTAAGGCAAAAATTAAAAAAAAATAAATATATGCTCAAATAGTTTTTATAAAATTTAAAACTCAATCTCTCCCTAGAAACTCAGTCTCTTTTTTCTCTTTAAAAATACTTTTTCTCTCTAGAAACCCAATATCTCTATCTAAAAACTCAGTCTTTTTTACTCTCTAAAACTCATTATCTCTCTCTAAAAATTCATGCTCTCTCTAAAAACCAAATATCTCATTCTCTTAAAAAAAACTCAAACTCTACTTCTCTCTCTAAAAACCTATCCTCTCTTTAGAAACCCGACCTCTCTTTCACTCTCTAAAAATTGAATCTCTCTCAATACCATTTTCTTTCTATAGAAATCCAATCTCGCTTTCTCTCTTTAAAAACTATTTTAGCACATCTTTTTGGCCTACTACCAATAAAAGTTTGAAGAAGGAGAGAAAAAAAGAAATTATTTTGAAAAAAAAAAAGGTTTTTTAATGGGTTGGCCCAGGCCTGAAAGCCTTTTTTAAAAAAATTGCGTACAAATTCAATTTTTTAAGAAACTATATATTTACTCCATTTATAAACCGTTTTTTCTTAATTTTTTTTATTTTTGTGCATCCGAATTAACTCCATTTATTCCAAAGAAAACCGTTTTTAAAAAACTTTCCTAAATAGTTTTATAAAGCTTTCCTATTTTTGTGTATCCAAATTCAAATTTAACTCCATTTATTTCAAAAAACACCGTTTTCATATTCTGCGCTTCTAATTTCAAGCATCCCTATTTATACTCTCACACGTACTTTGCTTCACACCACCAATTTCAAACACTTTCATATTTATACTCTCACACATACTTTGCTTCACACCACCTAGGAACACGGCTCTCAACTCTTTCTCTCTCCACTTTGCTCTTGTGATAATAATGCTCTCCACACGTTTCTTCTGATTTTCAATCATTGTTTGAATGGCGGTTGTGTAATTGTTTAATTTGTGTTTGGGTGCGTGGGTATTCAATATTGTGCCCCTCTTTTTCTCATTAAAACCCGATCCCTCTCTAAAATCCATTCTCCATCTAGAAATTCAATATATCTCCATCTAAAAATTCAATATATCTTTATCTTTCTAAAAACCCAATCGCTCTTTCTATTTTTAAAAACTGAATCTAGCTATCTCATTCGCTTTTTCTCTAAAAACCCAAGCAAAATAATTAGCAATTTTGTTTGTTGATGAGAAACGTTTTGGAGAGGGTTTTTTTTCAAGAAAAAAAGTATAAATTGGGCCGGGCCAGACCCAATAAGCCTAATGGGTTGGGACGAGCTTCCAAGTATAGTTCCAAGCCTTAACAGGTCACGCCAAGCTTCCGGGCCTTTTCGGCATAAATCTAGGCCGGGCCTCATCGGGGCCGGGAATGATCGGGTCCAGGCTCCAGGTCAGGCCGGCCTGGGCCCTGCACGTCGACAGCCCTAGTCACTCTACTCTCACTCTCTTGCTCTCTCTTGTTTTATTTTAGAGAGAGATCTAAGTAGCATATTCAACCCGACTTCTATAAACGTTAGATTTTATTTTTTTTAACTCTCTAAAACACTAGAAAAAAAAAAGTACCTATAAAGCTTCCCTATCTCAGAATTTTAAGCTACACCTTAAGAAGTTAAAAATTTGTCATTGGTTAGGGAATCGGGTCTAATTGTACTAAGTCTTGATGGAGTAACTCCAGACATCTTCTAATTAGACTTCCCATTAATTTTTATTTATTTTTATTATTATTTCATATTTTCTGTAAATTTTCAGGAACTTAATTTGCACTAAAAATTATAGTGAAAGTAGTACAAAGTTCATAGATAGTTTCTATTTCCCCTAACAGTAAAAATAAAGATATTAGGTTATATCTATGGCAATATTTTAATTTTTCAACAGTATATTGTGGCATATGAAATTCAAGTATTTGAAATAAAAGTAAAAGGAAATTTTTAAAATTTAATATCTTGAGTTCCACATAGCCGCACCTTTCATTGGTATAAGAGCTTTTATATTTTACTGCCGTAGTTTAGGAGTTTTATTTTATTTTTCTTTGTTTAAAAAGCATGATATCAAAAGGTTGCTTGGCTTAATTTACTAAAACTTAAAGATTTGATGGGAAAAACTGTTTTAGTTGGAAGAAAAAATTAGGTTATATCCTCTTTGAAGAAGGACCAAGCCAAATGCCTAACCCCAAGATATTATGCTTATGGGAGGGAAGCCTTAAGAGAAGTTTATGCTCAGTGGGATCGCAAAAACACTCTAAAAAAGCATGCATTACTTATGGCCACGAATGACTCTCATGCTCTTGAGTATGAACACTTGAATATCGTAAAGGAGATTCATAAATGACTCGAGGCTGATTATGCCTCACCTTCTCTCGTTAGAAAGACGATGGCTATGAAATAATATTCAAATTTTGAAAGTGAAGGCAGGAAGCAAGTTAATCAAACATATACAACAATTCAAAACCTTATTTTGTGAACTCTAGGCTGCACAAGTTTATCCATATGAAAATATGTAGAGCTGCCAATTGCTGTATTCTATGCCGAGCTCATGGGAAAACTTCATTTCAGCTCTTAGGGGAAATGCAAGTATGCCGAAGTTAGACGAGTTCATAACCAAACTTAAAGCCAAAGAAGAAAAGAGATTGTCTCGTGATACTTCAACTTTGAATGACTTCGTAAATATGGTAAACCTCAAACCTAATTTATTCAAGAAGAAGAACGGCAAATAAATGAATATGAAAAAACCGAATGAGAATCAAACAAGGAATAATGGGCCTAAGAAAAAGAAAGATTTTGAGAATACTTATTACTATAATTGCTAGAAATTTTGGCAAATTGCTAAATATTGCAAAGCACCCAAGAATACGAATCCCAAAGGCGATAAGGAACATGCATATGTAGTACTAGACCCTCAAGTAGAGTCATAGTATTTTGACTTAGGGTCCACTGCTCATGTGTCAAACACTAAGTATGGATATAGAAATTTTCAGCCAGTTGCCCTTGGCAATCAAAATATTTATACTGGTGGAAATCAAAAGACAGAAATTCTGGGTATTGGAGGTTTCGTCATTCAACTTGAAAAAGGCAAGAACATGATCCAAAAGCAAACTTTTTATACTCTCGAGATGAGAAAGAGTTTGGTTTCGTTCTCTAAATTGGCTAAGCCATACTACTTCACTATTTTTAATGGTAATAAGGTGAAGGTGAAATATGGAGATGAATTAGTCATGAATGATCATCTTGTTGAAGGTTTCTTTTTAGTAGCAATAAAGAATTTTATTTCTTATGTCTCATGTTATAATGATAATGATGATGCGTATATATGGCACAAATTCTAAAAGGATGGGGAGATTTAAGAGAGACGGATTATTGAGTACTCTAAATGAAGACTTAACTAGAGTCTATGAATAATGAGTTCAAGGAAAGCTGGTTAAAAAATCCTTTGCAAAAAGCTCAGAGAGCTACTGGAATTTTTAGAAGTTATTCGTAGTGATATTTGTGGACGTATAAATGTGGTCACTAAGGGCTTAAGAAATCCTTTATCAAATATATAGATGATCACTCCCATTTAGTCCATGTCTATCAGTTAAGTGAAAATTCTGAAGCTCTAGATCGGTTCAAAGAGTATAAAACCGAGATAAAAACCCAAACAAAAGTAGATCTTAAAGTTGTTAAGTCCGTCTTCATAGGATACCCACCAATGGTAATCACTCCCATTTAGTCCATGTCTACTAGTTAAGTGAAAATTCTAAAACCCTACATCGGTTCAAAGAGTATAAAACCGAGATAAAAAAACCTAAACAAAGTAGATCTTAAAGTTGTTAAGTTCATCTTCATAGGATACCCACCAATGGTAAAGAATACCATTTTTTCTATAATTCTAACTCAGGGGCTCGCCTTAAGAGTAGGGACGCTCATTTCCTTGAGGAAGAATTCCTTAAGGGTTGTGTCACTCTAAACCAAGCCAAGTCTCATGGGATAGAAAATGACAAAAGTAAGGCCATGGATCGTGAACCATCTCATCTTAGGAGACGCAACCAAATTACGAGAAAACTTAAGTTCTTCTCCTTTTTAGGAAAATATTATGAGAGAATTGAAGAAGAACACCTATATGAACCTTGATCCTACCAAAAAACCAAACCATGAGAACTATTTTATATATGTCAAGATCAGTGGGAGTTTATATGTGGATGACATGTTAATTGCTAGTAGTTCAATGAGTCTCGTATTTGAGACAAAATCTTTTTTGTCAGAACATTGTGATATGAAAGATCTTGGTGAAGCATCATATGTTTTAATAGTCAAAATTACACGAAACAGAAAAGAGATAACTATACAATTATTTCCAAAGACATATTGTAAGAAAATTCTTGAAATTTCTGAAATGGAAAATTGCCGACCCATATTAACCATTATTGATAAGAAGGTCAAGCTTAGCCTAGTCATAAATCCCACTACTTATGAAGAAAAGGAAGCCATGCAGAGAATTCCATAAGGAAGTGCAGTTGGGTCACTAATACATGCTATGTCAAGGACAAGACCATTTTTTTTTTTTTTTTTATGAGTATTGATTAGCAACTTCCAAAGTAATTCAAACATAAAGCATTGGAAGGTCATCGAAAGAGTACTACAATATTTGAAACGAACCATTTATTATGCACTCACTTATAGAGGCGGCTCGGATTTATAGATGCAAGGACATTTAGTTGTGGACTATCACAGCGATCCAGATGAGAGTAAGTCCATATCTGGATATATCTTCATGCATGCAGGTGAAGTTGTTTCTTGGTGTTCAAATAAATATGATATTATTGTACTCTCGACTATAAAGTCAGAGTATGTGGTATGTTGTTTCGCGGCTAAAGAAGAAGTCCGATTGAAGAAGTTCTTGAATCAACTTTGATTTAATCCAATAAATTGCATGTGTATTAGAATCTTATGCAACAATCAGTCATCTATTTGTGTGTCAAAAGAGCTAAGGTTTCACAGAAAATCAAGACATAAAAAGCCGTGCTACTATCACATTTGCAATGTGATCCGAGCAAAAGATATTCAAATTGCATATCTCCCGATTGAGGCCATGTTAACGGCCTTTTTGGCAAAAGCATTAGTAGCAAATATTTTTGCCAAACATGTACATGGGATGAACTTGAGAAAAATTGAGAGGGAGTGATTGTATGGTCCTCAAGGCAAAATGGGAGATATGGGTTTAAAAGCCTCGAGAGTTTGTAAAAACGATATTTATAATGGAACGTGCACTTCAATAGGAGTATGTGTTAACTAACCAAAAATTTGATGGTTTATGGCCTTGGTCATGTCCAAAATCGTTAACCCTGTATATGTGGTACAACCGAAAAGAGTCTGTAATGGTTCATCACTTGTCGAGGTCGAAAAGATGCCCAGGGATAATATTTGTAAGCCAAAAAAACTATGTAGTCACCTGTGTGCAATTGTATGTTTGAGAGAGCAATGGCCAAAACCGCAACAAACTTTCACGACATGTATACATGACAGCCGCATAGGCGTGTCTCTTTTTCCCCCAAAATTGACTCATTTTTTGAAAAATGCTTCAAATCACACCTATTTAAACTCATTTTTTTTAATCAATTTTTTCCCGTAGGGATCTTCTCCTAGCCCCCTTTAATATCCACAAACAAACGCCTTTCTATCCAAACCATTTAAGAGTTGGTCTGATTCTCATCTTGTTTTCTTAATTTCCCTCTCATCGTTTCATTAAATTGATGGAATTTTGTTACAAAATATTTCTCTCTTATATAATCAATAATTTGATTTAACTCGCTTTGGTTGTATTTGTTCTTCGACATATTGAATCAATTTTAAATCTCATCATTGACACACATATCAACGCTTCTTAGAACCAATATTGCACCCATTGAGTGTCCAATAGTGGATCCATTTAGACACATTTCTTTTTTTTAGACTGTGTAGAAACATCATTTTTCAATGAAAAACCTTTTTTAAACATAAAAAATGTTTTAGAATAAAGAAAAAATAAAAAAAAAAATTTGTCTATGTATACAATGTCAACTTTTAAACACAAATTCTTTATAAAATATTTTTCCATGTTCAAAATATAAAACCTTATATTTTCAGTTTTAAAACAGTGACAATTGTATGCGCTTATATTAGTCAATTTTGAAATGCCTAATTTACACGAGTGAAGTTCAAAAAGTTGTCCGTGTTACATATGAAAATTTTCTTGTATACATGAGTCAATTTTGAAAACTTCTATTATTATTTTGTCAAAACAAAAAAAATGTTTTTATAATAAATTAATAATAAGCCTAACGGTTTCTATCTCTTTTCATGTTGTTATAATGCAACGTTGGAATAGACTACAAATAATTTTGATGAATGAAATTTAAATTCATAAAGCAACAATTTTTGGTCTGTGAATTTAATATAAATTTTGTGATGCATATTATTTGGTATACGAATATCTCATATCTAACTGCTTATGTGAACTGCACATAGCACTCGAAAAAAAGAATTGTACATAATTTTCAATTAATGTATATACACACATATACTCCCACATATTATCCAGACATATCATGTCTAGATGACAATTTCTGGAATTCACATTTTTAACACTCACACATGGGTAACAAATAGAAACATGTCTCTTTCTACGTAAAATAGGCCATCACTTCTTTAATTTCCTCAATTATTTTTCTAACAGATTCTGTTGATTCATCATTTCCAAACTATTTTTTAATCAATCTTCAACATTGTCATTCTATTGTCCCGCAAATTTTTTTCTTTTTCAATGGATCAGCTTTATCCAAATTGAAACAGGACTATGCAACTCAAAACCAATGGGTGATCAATTCGAAAAACCAATCCATTAACATGATGATTTTCATAATCTAAAATCTATAACGCTCATTCACAATTTTAATGACCTGAAATTTTTTGGATCACCAAATGAGTATTTTCAAAAAAAAATAAATGAAGCGGTTTTGGGTACTAGTTCTAAACAAAAACAAGTCTCCCATATTGACGGATATTCCCTTTAGATAACACGGAAGGACTAAGCTCGTTCTATTCCTTTACAACCATTCTTTAAACCTTAAAATACCTAAAATATCATACATCTATTACAACACTATTGTACCTGGTTTAAGAGATTATTAATTAACATTAAAAAAATAAAGAAATCCATTAACCTAAATTATAAAATTGTATAAGGTTGCAATCTTATACAATCAAGTAAGGCACACCTTCAAACCCTGGCCATCAAATGCAGTTTGGTGTCAAATTTTTAAAATGATCCAAGATTCTATTTACATCCCCAATTATAATGTGTTGCAACCATTTTAAGACTTGGAGACCTTTTTTTCGATATCCACACATCTCGATGTTTAGATAATCAATTATATGATTTTCCAATTTCAAAATAATTGTCTTGTGGTACACCTTAATTCTACAATGTAAGATATCAACCTTCTATGTGCTTTTTCCTTATATAGCAGCCACATTTCAAATCAGAAGCAGCCCCTGACGATATGATCAGTCTTAATGGAACATTGAACATTGCTTTTTGTAGAGAGATCATAGACTATTGACCGACAAGCCCAAGTCCAAGGCGTATTATAACAAATTAAAAAAGCAAGTCATGGAAGAGAGTTCTACAAGGACATCCACCCTCCATTCCAAACAGGCGGTGTAAACAGAACATAACAAACAAGTGAATATCATCAAAACTGCAGCTGATGATAAAAAGTACGAACTCAAATTTTTAGGTCTCAACAGAAGTGGGGACACAGATCATCTAGCCAGGTATAAATTCATGCTGATTTAAGGAGCCAAGGGGCTCTTCGAGTGCTACATCATGGTTGTTGATTTATATAGAGGGAAAATCTATACAACATAGAAGGGCTATTGCCGTGTCCTAAGAGAAAAATAAGAAACACAGCACAGCCGTCTACAATGCCTTAAAAAGGCATACAATGATATATAATACGAGACACAGACAGAGAGACTATACGTGTAGGGATGACATAAGCAGATTTTTAACTGAATGTCCTACCCAAAATCCTGGTCTACCATCTACAAATATATGGGAACAGAGCTTTTCCATGCTCATGTTAACCATCAACTTTAATTACCCAAAAAAATGTTAACCATTAACAGAGAATTAGTATCACAACTCTTGCCTCAAAAAGAGCTTTTTTACCATCACTTCCGCTTCCTTCCCTACAAAAATATCAGATGACAAAATCAGAATAAAAAACCAGGCAATCACATTAGCATCTGCCAAAATTATCAGAAAGATTAGTCTTCTGCTTTTTGACAAATGGGTGTCCAAAAACTTTGAACTAAGAAAACACCATAGCAACAAGTTATTCTTCTCCTCAACTAAAGAAATTCTTATAAGAATACCCAAATAAAATGAACGAATCTACACTGATAAAGAATCTTTGAAATGCCTTGAAAGCCCATAGGACATAGAAAACTACCAACCACTGCCTTGATATATAAGAGTGCAAAATAGCCTTCCCAAACTGATAAAAAGAAATCAGAAAGGCATTCAACAAGCAAGATCACAAAGTTTACTGAGACTGCAGTCTTACCGAGCTCAAGTAGTCATCCATCATTGCCTGCTTCCGTTTCTTCGCAGGCTCCAAGGCCAACTTTGATGCAGATCGCTTCGTTGGTGTCAGATTCTGAATGCAAAACACATTTTACAAGGTAGAAGAGAATTACGCTTCCTAAAGCGGATGAAGAATCACGTAGAATTACGTAATGAAAATCAAAAAACTAGACTCACATAACCAGCCATCTTTATTACTACATGAGTTTAAAACGTGTAAGAGACAAATAATAATAACAAAAATAATAATAATCACCAAATTACAGCCATGAATACATTATCCAGAAAACTGCATATTTATCATGGTGTCAATACTGCCAAAACCATAAAAAAACTATACAAAAGATGTAGGAAAAGTATATACCATATGGACTGTCTACTTTTTGTACAAGGAGATTACAATCACTCTCTTTCATCGGATTTCAAATCAAGTGGTTGTGAGTGTATAGTTGACTAGAATCAAGGTTCACAAGGAAATTTCTATAACTTTGTAAAAGATACCATCCAATTTGACATCTGATGGCTAGGAGTAATTAATTGCGACATCATTGTAACAAAGATACTTGGTCTCATAGTAAAAAATCCCAAGATGCAAGTCATTTGATTCTGAACCTGCAGTCTTTCTAAATGTTGCAAACTAGTGATAACATCAATGAATTTTATTGAAATATCCCACTATTCTCTCATATGAGTAAAAAGTAAATCACATAACTATCACGATTCAAGAACAGCACCTTGGCTGCAAGCTTCTTGTCTTTTCTTGCCTGTCTCTCTCTCTCATCATATTCTTGATTCTCCCTCTCCACCAACCTAATCAGAGTATCACAACGCCGGGCAAGTTCTTGAACAGTACGGGACTTCACAAACCAATCAAAACGGAAAAGCGGGGATGTCCGAAAAGCAGCCTTCAGCTCATCCCAATTTCCATAACCAAGTTTGTGAACCATGCATAACTATAACACAAAACAAAGGATGATAATTATAATGGCCATAGATACAAAATAAAAACAATGTCTAAACCCATAACAAAGAAAATCAAAAAAGAAACTGTACCATATAACGATCACATTCTTCATTGTATAGTTTCCCTTTGTTCTGGCCATATTGAATCTTCAGTTCCAGCCATGGATTCTTATATCGATCCAACTTCTTACCAATTGCTTTCATGATCTCATCTTTACGAGATATTCGTGCTTCTCCCCTCTCAATATTTTTAATTATCCTATCATAATCTGCAAAACAAAGAACAATTGATATGAAAACTAAAAATAACAAGCAAACAATAGTCGCAATACTATGAATAATAATAATAACAAACAAAACCAAATTCACAAAAACAGCCAAAAAAAATTTTAGGCGCAGTGCAAAAGAAGAAATGAGCTAGAGTATCGCACATCTAAGTCCATGGGTTAGACCAACTATGCATATTTAAACAGTAAAATGTGCCATCCCATGGCCTATTTGGTACTTATAAGCATGTATATCTGAGGTAATAGGCATGTATCGATGCAAATGCACAAGCCAATGGGCATATGCACACACATAGAGATGTCCATTTATGCGATTGTATCTTATTGCTGAAAAAATAAATAATTAGCAACCTAAAATTCAATTACAACTATGATAGACCATGGTTGGGCCTAGACTACGAAACCCATTCCAGACTTGGGTGTCCAAAGAAACATTTTGCACCTTTCTCCAAGGCTAAACTACTGCCTTTGGCTTTTATCAATATCAATGAGCTCAACGAGGTCCAACCATCAAATCCCATCATACAATTTGCAATAGAAGGAACTAGGATAATTTTGATTGGCAGCACAAGAGCCCAACTCAGGTACAAACTATTTGGCACCTCAAAAAACCCAAATCAAAAAAAGGAAATAGCTTAGCAAGAACAAATCTGTAAAAGAAGTATATTTGTAGATTCATGTTTGCATCAGTGAAGTAAACAACAACAATAATAACAGCTTAGCAGAATGCTTTACCATTTAACTCCCGGAATCTCTCTTTGAAGACCCTTGCATATCTCTCCACTTCCTCTTCTGTTTTTCCTTCCATCTCAGAAGCGATGCCTTTTATGTCATTACGGCCATACTTTTCACAAGCTCTAATGAATGTATTGAAGTCCCTCCTTGCCCAGGTAGAAAATCCCTGAAATCCAGAGGTAGCTAAGTATCTGAAGGTAAATAGAAAAATATCCCAAGTGTACACAATTCACCCAACTTACCTCTTCCAAAAGTCGCTCCTTTTCTTCCTGCTCCTCAGCAGTGAGCGGTTCACCTACTTCTGAATCATCAATTCAGGGCTTGTCAGAACACAAAAGTAACAAAGTAGGCCTTGAAAACAAAATTGAACACAAATGAACATACCTTCAACATCATCCCCTTCCCCAATTGTGTCCTTCAGTTGATTTTTCTGATGGGTTATCTGTATAGGTTTTAGATTAGATCAAGAAACCATACATATACAATGAAGAGCTAGTCATAAGAACAAGACGATAACTAGGGAAAGGCGTGCTGAATATTAAACTAGTATTATATTTTAATATTCCCGTATAAAGCAGTAGCAATCTAAGGGAGAGATAAGGTGAACTAAACAAGGATATCCGAGAAAAGTAACAATAGAATAAATATGGGGCATTAAATTTGTGCAACCGTGCAGGACAGGAGCAAGGTCTCAAACAACACATACCATGAGATAGCGTACTTCTTTCTCATATAAGTCACTAAGACGTTGGGTGTTAAAGAACTGGAAATCGTGCCTGGATCAACTCACAAGGAAAATAAAAAAATAAATATGAACTTGTGCTAACATAACTGCACTGGAAGACTCAAAAACACAATCACAGGAATGGAGTTCCCCAAAAGCTTGGTGAATTCCCTCAAATATTTTAATAGCTTAAAGCACCTAGTCAGTTGCAGAAAAACTGTATAACTATGCTTACAACTGTGGCATGCGAGGAATACGAGGCTCTCTCGGTTTTGCTGGACCCCCTTGTCGCATTGCTTGCTTGAAATAATCTGACTCCGAATAGCTTAAAAAAGGAAAATGAATAGAATTAGATGATTCTCAATTAAATGCACAAAAGAATAGTTCTAAAACATCAGTGAATGAGTATGTTCACAGAGGTTATAAATCTTACTTGCGCTTGCGCTCACGTTTAGGGGGCTCAATCCAGTTGTCACTGACAAGTTTCTTAAAATCAGCCTTGTTTTCCTCCTTGCCAAATTAAACCAAAGCAGCACAATTAGTCGCAGTTGGAGTTCATTGCTATTATTTTGTATCACCAAACAATGGTACATATGAAAATAGAGAAAACAAAAGACTTCAAAAAGAAATTTCTTCATACCTTTTCATCACCAAAATCATATAGATCAGCAGCTGCAAGAAAAACCGGTATTGTTATCAAGTGTCTCGAGAAACATATTCAGCGAAGACATTGGAGAAATAGACCGGTATGGATAAGTCACCAGGAAGTGGACAGGTTAAATAAAGTAAACTACTTAATGTTTAACAACATACTATCATCCATCTTGAACTTGATGGCATCTTCTGTAAATTTCTTCATTTTTGCATCAAGTTCTGCTGTTGCCTCTTCTCCCTTGGCTATAATTCTGTCTATATCCTCATCTGTTATGGTGCTGTCCTTGGAACTGAAAACCATCTCCGCACCAAATCTTACCATTTGCAGCAGTTCATCCTTGTTCACGGCTGCACCAGAAACAAAAGAAACACAAATAGAGATGCACAATTCATTATGAAACAAAGCACTTCCATGGAGACCATAAAAGCCTTCATAAAACAGTAAGAGACAAGGAGATCTGAAAAGAATAAAAGAATGAACACACTTACTCTTCTGCTCAGCTAGGCGACCTTGTTGGATAACTAAAGCATCAAGTGCAAGCTTTTTATAGGCCCTCTCTATCACCTTCTCCTCAATGGTATACTGTGGTATTCATGGAACGAAACAGGGAAATACAAAGTTATTGCATGAAAGTGGTAGATATGATTAAGTTTATTCAGACATAGCTCATCCTAAAGAGACAAACCTCAGTGCAGAATCGGAACACTTGAACTTCTTTCTTTTGGCCAATCCGATGAGCACGATCCTGAGCTTGTAGATCTACCTGAGGATTCCTGATGCATGCAACATAACATTATCTTCGAATCTAAGATAGAAGAAGCAACTTGCAATGCAGAAGCATCGTGAGGCAGTAGCATACCAATCACTATCATAGAGAATAACAACATCAGCTGTGGCAAGGTTAATACCCAGACCACCTGCTCTGGTTGAGAGCAGGAAAATAAACTTCTCACTTCCTGGCTGATTGAAGGCATCAATGGAAGCATCACGGTCCTCCCCACCAGTATTGCCATCAATTCGGCAATACATATACCCACGATACATTAAATAATCTTCTAAAATATCCAACAGCCGAGTCATCTATACATCAGAAAAATCATTGTCAAGGGCAAGAAATCTTCATTTGATCCAAAATAGGCAAAGGGAATGAGCATAACAATAAACATATCTAACAGTCTAAAAGACATTTAGAACGATTAACATAACAATCTTAATGAGTCTCATGCTTGCTTATGTAGAAAAGACACCCCAAAAGATGGAGAATCTTCATTGTAAACATATTGACATACCATAAAGAGGTAGTTCAAACAAGACGAATATGCTTGTAAAGGAAAAATCTTCCAAAACTATTAACCAAAAGGTGCTCAATTTATCATACAGACCAGTGTTTTGAAACGCAGAAGTGGGTTTCAAACTGGTTCAAATCGGCAATATGGACTTGTTCAGCAGGTATAATCATCATACTGATACAACTAAAAAAAGTACCAAAAACTGGGAAATCAGGCAATTTAGGGATTCCCAAGAAAGGATCCCCCCACCACCACCACCCACCCCCCACTACCACCCCAGGCAATTATGGTTTGAAAGTCCAGGTTTTAAAACACTGGTATAGACCATCTCACAAGAAGCAAAATTAGATTGATCACTAAACCTATGTTTTAGAAAAGACCAAGATTACTCCAAACGAAGTTGGAAGAATGATTTGAAGTCCAGGTTTATATTATACATGGAAAACCATAAACTGCGCAACAATCCTGTAGGAATCAAACCTACTGAAAGAGTATAGCTTACACGCTTCAAGTCATTCACTTGTATTTCTACCTAGGTGTTTCCCAAACACCCAACAGCACTATAGGTGATTATCCATATGTTCCAACAGCCTATCATAATCAAATACTATCCAACAGCTAGCAGGATCCAACTTCTACGCTTGACATTAGATTTTAGAGTTAGTCTTTTATGGTTATTAGAATTTTGTAGTTAGTCCTGTACTCCTAAAATAGACTTCATTTCTACAAGATCATTCCACATGTGAAAAATATAACCTGCTACATAGCATTCATGATATGTAAGGCATGTCAGATTTGGTAAAACTAACATTCTGGTTATTTAATTCCTATTATATGCCTACCAGAGCCATTTATGACAGCTTTTTTAAGTAATGCCATTTGCCAGCTACCTGGTCCCAAAAGGCTAACAAACTAATTGCTCATTATTGCCATCACTTCAATACAAGTTTCCATTTTTTATTTGATTGATTAAATAAACAGAAAGTCATAAACTGATAATATCATTTGCAGATTCTGTGACGTCACTTAGAAAGGAACGCCACGACGCAAATCTCACCATCATTAAGACCACAAATTTAACCATAAGCCAGATGCTATTAAATTTCACCAAGTGATAACACTAGAGCATGCTTACCTGTGAAAATATTAGAACTCTGGAATCTCGCTCTTTTAGTTTCGGAAGCAATTTGTCCAAAAGAACCATCTTACCTGCAAAAAGATGAATACAAATAGATGTTAGAAACCTGGAAAGCAATTTATATTCACCAAGATGAGGAGGTAAGGCTTACCGGCATTTGTTATTAGATGATCGCCTGTTGTATAGGGAGGACCCGGTTCAGCACCTTGGAAAAGATATGGGTGATTACAGCATTTTCGCAATTGCATAGCAATATTCAAAAGGCGCCTGCGCTCCCCACCAGCATTAACTACTTCTAAATCTTTCTGAAGCAAAGCCTTGTAATATTGCTTTTGTAATTGGGACATGCCAACTTTGAGTATTGTTTCCTTTTTAGGTGGCAAGCCTTTTTCAACATCAGATTTCAACCTTCGGAGAAGAAATGGACGAAGGACCTTTAAGTCCATGAAAATGAACACAAACAAAATTTATGATTCAGTTTCATTTAAGCAGAATGAAATCACTGCAGATAATACAAATAGTTTAGTATTATACCTTATGAAGCTGCTGAACAACCTCCTGCTGATCATTATCGCCCGAAATTTGAAACCATTCATCAAATGTGTCAGCAGAGCTAAATATCTCGGGAAGAAGAAAATTGAGGAGTGACCAGAGCTCATGTAGGTTATTCTGCATAACAAAGAACACAATGTCATAACATTATGAGCAAAAGCTGTGCCTTAATTACCTATTACAATAATGATGATGACGAATTGTTGTGGATAATTACATCTTAAAACTGCAATTTGGAGACAAAGAATGACCACTTACAGTCATGACAGAGAAGCTGCATGACAAGTAAATGTATGCAATAAAACACCAATAAAATGTGATGATTTTCAGTTTCAAGAAAGGCTAGGATCCCAGTGAAGTCCATAGCGTTCCAAAAAAAGGAAAGAAGAGAGAGAGAACCAGTATGTTGCTTTGCTCGCTACATATGCAAATGCCGAACTAGAATAGCATGTTACCTGAAGAGGAGTCCCCGTTATAAGTAGACGGTAATTGGTGTTGTAAAGTCTCATTGTTTTAGAGAGAAGAGAATTCTCATTCTTTATCCGATGAGCCTCATCAATTATAACATAGCGCCAACTGAAACGGCGCAATGCTGTTTTTTCTTTAATTGCCATTTCAAAACTTGTGACACATATGTCAAACTTTCCAGCCGCCAACAAATTCTCACGTATATGCTTCTGCAGAAGTCAAAACAATAAATTAACCATTAGGTACCATAAAAATCAGAACACTCTTGAAACAATAGAAAAAGAACAGTAGAACATCTGACAGTTTGGTGGTAACTGACCCTTTCTTCTGGATTGCCAAGAAATTTCACAGCACGTAAAATCGGGCAAAAGCGACGAATTTCCTTCATCCAGTTTCCAAGAGTTGATTTTGGGGCTACCACCATGTGAGGACCAGTGATTCCTCTGAACTCATGTAAATAACCCAATAGAGAGATAGTTTGCAAGGTTTTTCCGAGACCCTAAAAGAATCAAAGGGTTAATACCAGCCACAACACGGCAGAAAAGGAACTGCAAACCCACTTAAGTAAACAACCAACAGTATATGCTTTAAAGCACTCACAGTAGGGCACTTTACGGAGTGAGGCCAAAAACCAAATGAATAAGTAAATATAGATAGTTCATTTCAAAAGCCAATTTTTAGAAAAAATGAAATGCTGCCCAACAGGAGGAAGTTCCACTATTTGCCCAACTGAAACACCAAGATCAAATTGGAGACAATCACCGTGATAGCATAAAGATTTTTGAAGAAGTATATATCCATTTACATTGCTTAACAAAAGCATGGATGGTCTGAATGAACTCAAGTTGCATATTCAGCCAAAATAAAAAACAACCACACAGATGCCAAGCAAATATCACCCAAAAAGTAAAATGGAGGCATACCAAGAAATTAAACAAAACTCTCGTTGGGGAAATCCATATAACCTTGAAATCACATTATCTTAAGCCAAGCATTAGAAAGAATCAACTCATATAAACATTATCAAGATGGAATGTTCCTTATGTCATTAGGTTAGAGTCCATAAACATAACATTGTCATTGTCGTACTAACCATGAAGTTAACAATTATACCTCAGATTTTTTTTTTGGGGGTAATTCAGTGGGGAAGACAGCCCCCTACCCATTTTTTGAATAGATTTTTGGTTTAGCTTTTGTGCAAGCTCAAGAAGTTAGAGCTCATCACACACCACCCAAACATGATCAACATCATTAATATCAATATTCAAAGTTCATGCTTCAAGCAACAAGCTCAATACTAAGCTAGTTTGAGTTCCAGTTGTGATCATGAGATGAGCCAAAAAAGAGGGGGAAATGGTGATGGAATTCTTCAAAGGTAAGCAGGCAAGCAAGAGTAGACTAGCCAATCCAAGGGAGTGTTGGGCAAGGGTGGCATTTTCCATTGAACTGGGTCTGTGGTACTTGTCTTTGTTTATTCAAAAGTCAGCGATATTTGTCTTTTTGGATGGATCCTACATGCCAGGGAGAGGAAGCTAACGACTCATAACTGATTGCAGGAAATGTTAATGGTTCACAACTTCATATTCAGTTGATACTTTCCTCAGTTCCGCCATTTCACTCAACTAGGGAAGACGCATCCATCCCATTAATCAGCTACGGCGACAGCTCCACCGCCGCATCCGAGACAGAGGAGAAAATTCAAATTACAGACAAGGACAATCTCACAAACAAACTGTTGGAAATGAAACGAAGCACTCATTCCCTTTATTATAACAACATACTGTAAATGACTACTTATAAATGGACTTTCGGGGTGAGTTCCAATGCACAACATAGCACATGCGACAAAAAGAAAGAAACCCAAATACAAAAGCAAGAAAAAAAAACAATAGTTTCCAACGCATACTTCTCTGCTAAATGCAACTCTTGCATTATCAGTTTTCAGACAATTAACCACCAAAAGCTGTGAAAAGGAGGCCAAATACAGAAAAGAAGATTACAGATTCCAAAGGAAATAATATGTATGCATGTATAAATGCATATATATATATATATATATATATATATATATAAAACAAGGCAGAAGCCCACTGCATACCATTTCATCAGCAAGAATCCCGTTAATACCATTCTCGTACAAACGTATCAACCAATTCAGTCCAGCTAGTTGGTAATCTCTCATCTTGCCTTGAATACCTGAACAATGCGTAAAATACGTGATAAGTACCATGCCCAGCATAGGTCGCATCATAGCCCATGCAAACAACCATAAAGAGTGTATTGCCCAAAAATAAGTATATCAAACATTTTTTTTCACAAATATATATGAAATTTAGAGGTTTCCTCATCCACCAACAGTCAATCCCAAAAACAACAAGAGCCAAGCTCAGTGGTTCCTTTTTTCACTAATTCAGTAGCTTTACTAAGTGTGTTTAAACAGAAAGTTGGAAATAAACACATGGGCCTACCCTTTCATCCCATATAATATTACAGAATTCACAACACACCCACAACAGAAATATAACATTGCCGCATACAAAAGGTATCTCATAGGTATCTCATGCTAAGCAACTATAGAAGGACCCAAGCTGTCCAAAAATGGGCACTCTACTTCACAAACATACAATGATATTCTGAAGGTCTGTTAAAAGCGGTATCTGCACAATGAAGGAAAAGAAAAGAAATAAAAAATAATGATTCCTATCAGAACATTGGTCACAATTATAGAATGGCAGGAGGGAAAGTCACATCACAAGAAACTGGCATATTCAATCAAAGAAACTGAAGGATGATGAAATTTTAAATGAGATTTGGCCATGGTCAATGATCCCCAAGTAAATAATGGAAAACTAACTCTCAGCCCACTCCCTCACATGCATTCCAGGTGCATTTTCAGCAACTAAGGATTGACACATATGAGGACATGGACAGCATATGCAAATATTAACAAAAAAAACTTAAAAATATTAGATGCAACTTGCAAATATAAAGTGTAAAAAATCATGTTTTTGTGAGAAAACATTCATTACAAATTAAAATGATTCACCATAATCTAGAAGATAAAGGAACATGAAATATTACTGAGTGGCAAAATTGACACCAGCAGAACAAAGCAAGAGCAGTTCACAAAAATTCTCTTCAAACACGCATCTCATGATTTAAATACAAGTACATCTGTAGAAGATTCCACGATGAGAATTGCAGCGTGCCAGAAAATAAATGGGAGAAGAAAACTTCTCAAGTTTTTTAAAAATTTTGACTAGTAAATTGAAAAAATAAATGCAACTAGACAACTATTATAGTAAGAAGCGTGGAGTCAATAAATAACGTGGTTGTTGTGCAGCATATGAAAGATAATTATTGCCCAGTAAGAAAACAAAGAGCATGAGGCAAGGCATCGGAATTAAGCCATCTAACTTATTTGTACATTTCATAGAATAAATTGTGGAATGTGGTAAAGAATTGGAAGAGGCCAAAATTTATAAACCACAAAGAAAAAATCATACAAGATGGCTGTGCCATTAGCCGTGTACTTCCAGAACCAGCTAAAGCATCCTCTTCCTCCTTTAGACATTCCTCATCCTCCTCCTCTTCAGTTACTTTAGAAGCATGGCGGCCCCTGCCAGATCCATCACACAAAATCATCCAGAAATGTATAAAACCACTAAGCATAAAACCTTGGACATTGTTCAAAAAAGCAAACCGCCCAGCGCCTCGGCACGCCCAAGCCTAGGCGGCCAAACTGGGTGACAATCCCTTGGCAGCCGCCCAGGGCCTGCGCCCCACCTAAGGGGGAAAATTATTATTATTTTCGTTGTATTGATTTTTTAAAACATAAAGGGTTTCAAGGATAGGTTTTAGGTTCATTTGAAACCTAAACCCACAAGAACACATTTTAGAAAGAAAGAAACCTCAAGAAAACTAAATTTTGTGAATTTCATTGGATCGAAGTGTTTTCAAAGTTACGGAAAACAGATCCAAACATCACCTAAGTAAATTTGATTTAGTATTGGAGTTTTATAATCCTATTAGAGGGTGTTTTTATTATTATAGCACCAAAAAACATCTTAGAGGTGGGAGTTTGGAGTTCAAGCAATCAAAATAAGTGCAAAACTTTATTTTTTAGATTGCTTATTTTATTTTGAAATATTTTCTTCAGGATCTAGTCAAAATGGAGATCCGAGTTCGAAAAATGGATATAACCCAAATCCAAATGACAAAAATTGCACTAGATGCAATTTTTGCAAAAAAGATACAAAAAGGGGATATTGCCCCTTGTAAAAATGTTCCTGAAGCTATCAGAGAGGAGCTTAAACAATATATGAGTTCTGTTAAACAAAAACAGGAGCAAAATCCTTATCATTTGAATAGATCTATTTCTGCTACTTTTAAAAGAAGTGATCCGGGTTGGAAGTATGGTTATAATCCAAAACAAGACAATAAAAATTGTATAAAGTGTAATTTTTGTGAAAAAGATACCAATGGGGATATTAACCGATTCAAAAAACACATTGCTAGTATTAAAGGGAATATTGCTTCTTGTAAAAAAGTTCTTGAAACTATTCGAGATGAGATTAGGCAACTTCTGAATTTAAAAGAACCAAAAAATGATGAAAATGAACCTTGTTCTATGGAAATATCTTCTCCAGGTTCTTTTAGAAGTGGTGATCCCAATTGGAAGTATGGTTATAACCCGAATCAGAATGAAAAAAATCATATTAAATGTAATTATTATGGAAAGGATACTAATAGGGGCATTTACAAGTTTAAAAAACACCTTGACGGTATTAAAGGGGATGTTGTCCCGTGTAAAAATGTTCCTGAGACTACCAAGGAGGAAATTGTACAATATTTGAATTCAGGGAAGCACAAAAAGATAAAAAATGGTAGAGAGCCAAGATTCCTAGGGCCTCATCTACACATACAAATAAGAGGGAAGTAAAAGAAGAGGAAGAGGAAGACGCAAATTCAGAAGAAACAGAGGAGGAAAAGGGTTATATTGAAGAGAGATATGACTCTGATGATAATGGCCTTGAATCTGATGCATATGATGAAGTTTACCCCATTCCTTCTGATGACAATGATGATGATGATGACTGAAGACTCTTGGTGTTGACTGTTGACTATTGTATCCTAGATTGTATATTTTCTGAATTTTGTATATTTTTTTTTTAGTTTCTACTTTCTAGTTTCTAGTTTCTAGTTCTATTATCTAACTTTTGTGCGTACAATCTACAGTGTATCAAACTATCAGTGTATGCTTGTATGGTTTTACTTTTTTAGCATTCTATGAAAATATGAATTATGGTCATATGGATTACCAAAATTCTCTTCTCGACTTCTATCTTCTTCTTTTTTTTAAACTGGGATTATAGTCTTATGGACTATCAAAATTCTTATGGATTATCAAATTCTTATGGATTAATCATTATCAATCATCAGTTTTTTTTTTTTTCAACTGGCTAGGCGGCCGCCTAGGCGCTGGGCGGCCTGGACCCTCATGGCCGCCTGAGTGCTACCTAGCGCTTTTTGAAACACTGACATTGAATGTAATAAATTTAACCATACCAAAATTCTTACACAAATTTTCAACCACAAAACACCTGGCTAACACTTTGTTTAATGAATATCAAGGAAAACTCAATTTTAGCACAGGAAAATTAGTTGTAGAAGAAAATAGTGATGACCTTTTGGTTCCTTTCACTCATGTATTTTAGCTACACAAAATCACCTGATGATGCCTTGCAATTGACAAAAACAAAATCATACAAACAAAAGAAATTACCTGCCCCTTGGTTTTTTTTCTGCAGCAGATTGAGCACCTCTGGCAAAATGAGCAAATATCTCCGTCTGTTGTAGAAGATATTTCAAACGGCCCTTCCCTTTGTTGTTCTGAAAAGAGTGCAGAAAAAATGAATTATCAGTATGAATTGAGGTTCAAATAAAGCAATTCTAAGAATCACTTCTAACTACAAAAACTAATTTAGTTTTCATACATGGTGATAAAACACCCAAGAAGAATAAAAACATACCATGTCAGCATCTATGGCTGCATTCTGTGCATCAAGAATTTCTTGGACCTTTTGTTTCTTACGCTTTTGCATTTCACGCAACCTGGCCCTTTCGCGCTTTCCCATTTCAGCATTTGATGATGGTTCACCCTACAACAGTGAGAACACCCCAATATAACAACCAATATAACCATATCTTATTCAGATTTTCTCTTTCAGTAAGTTTGTCAATATGCTATCAAGAAGGCTATCAATCAGAACCAACAATGAAAACAAAGAGGTGACTTTTCAGATAATTAATGCACCCAAAAAAGAGCATAGAATTATTAACAACTCTTAAAAAGGAAGACACTGAAAATAACTAAACCAATCTGCTGAACTATTAATTGCACATTTGTCAAAATAACACTAATTATGTGTTTTCAATTAATGTAACAAATGGGAATGACAACGGAATAACAACAGCCAGTTCTAGAGTTAACAGAAAAGAATTCTCCAAATTTAAAGAAAGTCCAACAATGACAAGACAACAATGATTCAATATATTAAGAAATAACATCTGCAAACCAATTACAACTGAAAAATGAGAGGGAATAATAAAAGCAAGGAGCTCAAGACTTCCTGCACAAGGTTATCCGCATACAAAGCGGCACCTATATTGTTTCACAAATGGACAATAGAACATTTGCACAAACACTAATCAATAGCCATAATGTCTATGAAACCCCAATCACACACTCAAAAACCATACCAAACACACAACAAAAGGTTAAGCCCATAAAACATTGTCCATCACTTCACAAATTGCGCCAGCAAGCAAGTGGAAAACCCTAGTTGCCACAGAAAACACCAACAAAACCTAAAAAGAAAAAAAAATTAAACCATAACATAGAGAAACTTAGGCCACCAAGAACTGTGGTAGAACAAAAATTCCATCGCCCCTTGGCATAACTCAGGACAATAAACAATTCAGATCCAGCTTCTACAAAACCAAAAACCATCTATACTATCCTCTGCATTCCCTAACGACCAAAAAGTCCTCCATAATTCAAATAAAATAGAAACTAATAGAGAGAGAAAAGCAAATAGCAAATCACAAAGATTTCAAAGGCTTAAAATTCTCTGAAAACTACCTCTTCCACTTCATCGTCTCCCTCAGCTCCATCTGGCAATGGAGAATCATCATCATCATCATCAGAACCAGCTTCTCTTGCTACTGCTTCGATTTCTTCTTCATCATCTGAGTTAGTTTGTTGCTCTTCTTCTTCCTCTTCTCCTGTAGAAGAACCAGATCCGTTTGAAAGGGGATCCTCCGAGCGCGACATGAATGCACAAAAATGGATGCCCTAGCCCTAGAATTGCAGACTGAGGGAGAGACGAGAATAAAATGAAGCGAAGTTTTTGGAGGGGAAATCACGAAGGGGGGGGGGGAATTTTTTGTGCCTGTAAATAAATATATCGGAAGAAAAGGCAGAGATATAAATGACGAAAATGCCCCACAAATGAAAAGACAGTAGTGATGCATATCTTTGATAAAATGACAAAGAGAGCCCTGGTTTTTTAGCCTCCCAGTAGAGGTTAAGGAAATTGTCGCCAAAATTTTGGAAGAATCCCATCTCTATACCCTCTTAATTTTGTAAATGGCAAAATGCGCTAGGTATTTAGTCAGTGAATGCCTTAGGCTTTCTAATGAAATTAAAGCAGTACTTAAAGCTCTCACCAAAAATTGTAGTTCTAGTGATAGAGGGCTCTCAATTTGATCATCTCAAACTTGATGATCGTGAGTTTGAAAAAGGAAAAGACAAACAATTAATTCTACAAATAGAATATCATGTAAGAGATTGCATGATCCATTCATTTTTAAGTGTTCATAAATTTGCTAGATTTATATAATTTTTGAAATTTTAAATTTCATAATTAAGGTTTGAACTAGATTTGAAACCATTATAGAGATTTTTGGCATTGAAGATTGACATTCAACTTTATTCTTATTAGGTACAAAGTAGGCTCAATATTCGACCGGCTTGTACCACTAACATCTCAAGGTTGATTCCCATTGCTAAATTGCCCATTAAAAAAAAGAGCCTAGGCCTTGCATTAATTGATTTAGTGTGAGGATGTCCTTAAAGGGATAAAAAAATGTCTAAATGGAGAACTTTAGCCCCAATAGAGGAGCGCCGAATTTGTAAAAAAAGTAAGAAACCCCCATCTAGTTATTTATGTTATTTTTGTCATTTGAATATAGTAGTTTGTCATTTTAACATATGTGGGGTAATAAAATTTATTAATACGAAGTTGACCAACATGCCCTTCGAAATGGCGTTAACGAGTTAACCTCCGTTTCCCGCCTAGCAACCCACAAAGGTTTTCGACAATTTTGAGGTATTTTGGGTCATTAACACAAAACGCGGGGCTATTTTAGTTCTTTGCTCACCCAGAAGGTCGGTAAGTTCTGTTAACTAACGACAGAAATGGAAATGCCCAAAACACCTCTATTCAAATAGTAGATTACCACAACCTTTGAAAGAATTGACCAGAAGGTCCTGTTTCTAAGTCGAAAAGCAATCGGAATAATTCCGCTCGTAGTACCGTTATGAAATAGAATCCGTTGGGTAAATAACGATGTAGTCTTTTGTAATTTCGGTAAAGGCAAGGCCTTTTTAGTCATTCTTGCTTGCACGTAACGAATGAGTACGCGGGTGTACAAGACGTTCCCGCCACTTTTGGCCGATAGTTCCCGCCTAATTTTGGCGTTCAAATGGGAATTCTGACGTGGAATCACCAAGCACCCGAATTTCGGTTTGTTCCTGTTAATTTTCAGGCAATATTTTGTTTAGGTTCTGGCAATATTATTAAGCTATTTATAAATGGAAACAAACCTGAAAATGAACGGTTTGGATTTACCACTAGATTTCTGCCATTTAGAAGCTCGTTCTCCCAAGTTTAGTGACAAAACTCTAGTGTATGATTTTCCATCATTGTTAGTGATCCAATAATAGGAAGGGATTTTTTGAATAAATGAAAAATTAAGATGCTGCGGGGTGGAAATGAGAGAATGTCTACATGGATTTAGTCAAATACAATTAGAGGGATTCTATAGATTCGTTGATTAGGGCTTGGCAGAAGGAGGAGCATTTTAAGAAATTTTCCAATGCTACCCAGATGGGAAATTCAGTTAGTTCAAATGCATTTTAATGCATTAAAAAGGCCTGCCATAACGGATTCGGTATGCTCCTTATTTTGATTTTAATTGTTTTATCCAAAAGAATGGGCTGGTCAACACAGTAGGATGCCATGAGGTAATGTCTTGAGTTCTATTTCAGACAAAATACACCTTCCCCATTGAATTACCAAAAAATAAAATATAAAAAAATTATGAAAAATATTTTTAAAATGAATTGGGGTGGTGGTTGTAGCACCTGAGTCCCAGCTAGAGTCCAGGCTTGTTATTTTCTTTTTTACTTTATTTTCCTAAAACCAGTCCAAACAATTAAACCAGCAGCCAGACCCGTCTAACAAGACCAGCTAGCTGGTCAGATTCAAGTATCGCTATTTCAAAGTACTTCATCTTCACAACGTTTAACAAAGTCACATAAAGGATACCAAATCCTCTCAAGCCCACCCTTGAAAAAACGCTGCAAGACCCGTTATAACAACTTAATGCACACTGCACTATCAAGCCTAGCTTCAGCAAATGATGAAACACCCGTTATAACAGCATAACTTCTGCATCACCCGTTTTCTATATCTTCATATCTAGTTCCGAAAGTATAAATCTAACAAGGGGGGAAGCGGGCCATACTTTTCCTTTGGCTGAGAAATTCAATTACAAGGAGAGGCATTGGCTTGCACAACTATACAGAACCCTTCTTCTTAAAGACAGTAACTGAAGGCCTTTCAGCAAGAACATATTTACAGATGATTTTCGAAAGAGAAGAATACATGAATTCTCCACCAAACATGGAGAGAGAGAGAGGCAGGCACCATCCTTACCCACCATTCTAAATAGGGCTGGACAGAAGACCACTCTTTGGCGTCTTCAATTTCAACACTGATGAAACAGGATCCCTCGACAATACGAAACCAGGCCTAAGATCTGTGGTGTTGGTTTGGATCATTTGTCCATCCATCACAAAGCCACAAGAGTTCCATGTGTCAGCACTTAGATGAACTCCAAAGTACATCAAATGATCCAAGACGCTATTGCCAGTCACTGATCTGCAGGGGTTAAAGAAGAATGGCAAGTCAGAAGCAGATGTCTTAAAAGACATGGATGATCACAGACATTCTCTCTCTCTCTCTCTCTCTCTCTC
>NW_006500010.1:2854775-2867817 GCF_000471905.2 Amborella trichopoda
GTCCGACGTCACTACGATACTGCACGGGGTTAAAGGTAAAGGAAAGTAGGACGAAGTACAGAAGACGAGATAGTCTTAAAGTAACTAGGTAGTGATCACACACATCTCTCTCTCTCTCTCTCTCTCTCTCTCTCTCTCTCTCTCTCTCCTACATTTATTGGGACTGTGAAAACAATTACAGTGTTAAATTGAAAAAATTGCACTTCTACAAATTATCACCCAGTAGTAAATGGACAGATTAAATTCACCTGCTGCAGGCTGGGTCCTCGCCGGTTTCATCACAGATCTTCTCCACTAGGTACGTTAGGCTTCCATAGCCAATATCATAAAGCCAGACCTGGAATTGTTTCAGGAATATGAAGCCTTTTCATGGTACAAGACTACAACTTTGTGATGGTTCAACAATAGAAACCTCAAGGGTGTGTTTGATTTTGGGAAGGCGCGGCGCCTCGCAAGCCGTGACTTCCCAAACAAGAGAAGTGGCCACTTCCATGGTCCCCATGGAAGCCGCCACTTCCACTTTCATAAGTTGCTTTTTTTTTTTAGAGAGAGATTTGAGAGAGAGAGAGAAGGAAAGAGGAGGGGAGAGAGAGAGGAGTGGGGCATCCACGGCACCAATTAAACAACAAACTGGGATGCGAACCCCAGACATCGACGCACATGAACGACACGCCACCACTTTCATACGTTGTTTTCGACCTAAGCATTTCGCACAATTCCAAGAACTACACAAAATAATGCTCCAAATCAATGGCTTAGGCCATGTTTGGATGACCCCTTCTTTGGGTGTATCAATAGAACTGCTATATATATGTGCCTGAGTCACGGTGCAACTAGGGAATGGAACCCCTCCTATTGACAAAACACCATCAATATGCCCCATTTTTGGTCTCATGGATAGAAAACAAAATCTCTCTTTTTCCTCTATCGCCAAAATTTCACTAGATTATACACATTGAAGATGATCTTTTTTCCACGATTGCCTATAAAGGCAACTGCGGATAAGAACTGAGTGCTTTTGTCCAGAGTAATGCAGCATTTCAAAACCGCAATAAAGTAAGGCCCCATTTGGACACTCTGTAAGTATGAATTTGCTTTTCCAAATCACTTGTAAATTAATGGCTGATTCTTTTAGGAAATACAATCCTCAAAGGCGCAGTATTAAATATTAGATATCCCCATCAATAAAGAAACCCGTTGCATATTCTATCAGGCAAACATAAGAAAATTTAGCTATAATTTACAATTGTAATTTAGATAGCAAGCAAAAGGGCTTACCTCTCTTGGGAAGTGATGGTATGTTTTTTGGGGGAAGTAAGCATAATATGGAGGTAAGTGTGGAACAATATCATGTCCGTTGGTAATTCGAAACATATATGGCACTCGTTTACTGAAGTAAGAAGCAAAAGCTGCATTTCCAATCCGTGGCTGACCAAATGTCATAAGTTGAAGATTATCTACACCATAGTTAACCTGAGAAAAAGATCAACAAAATTAGGCATGAAACCCTATGCTATTGAAGTCCCATAGTCAAACTATACCAAAAAACAAAAACTGACAGCAAGAGAACTACCAAAACCAAAAGGAGAAACATATGACTCAAATCAAATGAATGATAACTGGCATAAAGGCAGCAAAGAGGCAACTCCTTGAAGAAAGAATGACGAACAAGAAAGCATAAGCTTTGTTTGGAGAGGAAAACATGAAAAATTCAACAAGTCTCCAGGAAAAACAAATGAGTACCTATTGTCCCAATAAGTTAACCACACGAACAAAACGAACAATTACACTAGCATTGTAATCAAGTATCAGAATAAGAAATACTGATAGTTCAAGAAAGCCAGCACATAACACTTGTCATGCACACTTCGCAAAAAAGAGCACTGTAACTATGGATTAATTTATACACAATTTCTAGTAATTTACCACAAGATCAAGTGCGCAAAAGGAAGCCAAAGCCCCTCCCATAGAATGTCCAGTAAGCATGATCGGTATATCCCTATACAATTCCCGAGCTTTTTGGACCGCATTCAGGATTCCGGATCGTAAGGTTGTGTTATGGTAAGCAGCATAAAATCCATGGTGCACCTGAAACCAATATACAAACATGCTGGAAATCAAATGGCAAAGGATTGATTCATATGCAAATAAACCATCAAAGAAACTCACCATCGCATCAGGCATGCCTGGGTAGTCCAAATCAAGCTGCTTCCAGAACAGATCTTCGACCCAGTTCTGCAAGCTGCCATATTGCATTCAATTTGAACGGAAATTAGCATCCCCCAAAGATAACAAACTACATTAGCGTTCCTTTTGACTTTAGAGTAACTCAGGCAATGTAAATAATACACAAGAAGTAGATGCCAAACTTATTTCTATAAATAAATATTAATCTGTTGAGCATAACAGAAATTTGTATAAGACCATATCACACCAAGTAGACAATAGTTAATTAAACTGTGTGATAAAAAAATATGAACAATATTATGCATTGAGTGCAGTGATATGAAGAATTTCCTTCGCACTTACGTGCGGTTTCTGAACTATAGTGTCCGCTGCCACATGTTAAGTGTGAAAATTATTACATGAAGATACTTTTTTTTTTGGGTGAGTATTACATGAAGAAACTTACATATATGGAACTAGAAAACATCACATTCAAATAATATCAGTATGAACCAACAACTAAATGAAACCATAGCCTGATTCCACCAGAAATGGCTATGCAATCACTTAATGAAACTGTAATTCATCCATGAACAAGCTCTTTCCTCTATCCTTTTGCCCTGCCATGTAGGATTAAAAATAACCCTTCCCATATTCCCACCATCTCTCCCAGATATTTGCATTCAGCTCTTCACGTTTTTGGAATTTTTAATTATTATTATTATTTGAAAATGTCTCATCCCCAGCATAAAGGATCTCCCAGAGAATGTATGCTACATATCCATTCAGATAAAGGTTTTACAGATATGTGTTGATGTGTCAAACTGAGGACTTTCCCTCACTTTTATAGCTTTCCCCTTACTACACATCTCAAAACACAATGAAAAATATGGAAGCTATTTAAGATTGGTCGGTTTGCTACATCAATGGATCCCATATGTATATATTGCAAAGTCCAATGTTCAAATGCATTTCCCACATGTATATTTTTTCGTTCTTCTTTTATAGATCATTTTTACATAGTTTCACTGTTAGAAGCATTTCTTTGTCAATGCTATTATAGATGTGCCGATTTTTACCCACATTGCAACAACTCTAATTAATAAAAATGTCAGCCCATGTGTTAACCTCGCATGTTCCACTAGCTATCTCTGGTTGAATGAAGCAATTGCACAAGCAGGTGTGGAGGAAGTGGACTCGAGAACACACTTGAGTCTGATTCTTCACAGATAAAATAAGTATAGAAAGACTTTTCTAGATATTATCAGAGAAGTTCCATGAAATCCACAAACTTGTCAAGGAACAAAAATGTGACACTTGTCTTTAGATACTGTGCAAGTTTGTCAGACTTCAAGCACATGGAAAGTCACGTAAATGGAAGAAAAACATCATAATCTTGGCTTCAAACCACGAGTGCAATTGTATTGCACTGATAACCTACTCATTATTGCTTCTGTCCATTGCAGATCCATCAATATGACAGAATGACAAACGTTATACAGCCGATATAGAATAGCATTTATGAACCAGCAACGAGAAAGAAAACATATACCTGTGCTCCTGTGTGCCTCTAAATGCTATGACAATCGCATTTATATTGTCAGCCACCCCAACAAATGCCTGAGTACATAAGAAGTTCCATGTATAAGAATGCAAATAATCATCATTACAACATTCAAATTTAACCGCGTTGTTTTTCTAGGCATTTGTTGCATAAATCCAAATCCACCATCTTTTTATTGGAAAAAATCATATCTAACAATTAACATTGATAACAATAAACTCATGAACATCCACTCCTCTTGAATGGTACAGGTAAATAACATACTTGTAAGCAATGCTGTACATCAACAACCAGCTCGATCATCTCGAAACCCTGTGGAAGCAAAGACGAATGCCATAAACTGAGTTAATAACCTAGTTCATTGCCATGGCAAAAATTAATAGAATACTACGGCCATAGCCACATAAAGCTATATTCAAGAAAAAAAAATTTGAATATGAATATTCAAAAAAATTTGCATAATACGAATGATGACTACAATGGATAGTCCACATACCTCTGTCAAATCAGTGCAGCATCTTGAACAGGTCCAAGTAAAGAGTGCAGTTAGATCAGACATATACACCTATAATGTGCAAAAAGGAGTTAATTTCTGTATGTAAAAGAATTGATTTAACGAATGAAATGGAAAATCAAGAAATATATAGTGTCTGAAACAAATAGGGGGAGGGCACAGAAACAGAAGAAAACTGGCCATTAAAAAAGGAGCCACCTGAAGAGGAAGAAGTCCAAAGTGGTAGACATTCCAATGAGTCAGAGTGATTAGTAACTCAATTTCTGAACTAAAATATATCACAACAACTAGTAACATTATATTAAAATTACTACAATGAGACTTACTGCAGAAGCATACTCTACAAGTATCTGAGCAAGGGTGTGATTGTAACTAGGGAAGTGATTCTCATGTTTGATCTTAAGATCTGAAACATTAACAGGAACACATCATAAAGAAAATCACCACATCAAGTATTCTTGATTAAAATAACAGAAAGTATCTATTAATTATAATCACCATTTCAATACACATTAATCTAAAAGTATTACACCACATCACTGACCAAAAGACAAAAAAAAAAAATACAAAGTTACCTCTTCCTTCAGAAATGGCAAAAAAGCAGATAAATATTGTAACTGTTACCCAACAGAAACGGTCCATAGCCTGAAAATGGTAAACAAGCCGAAATAAGCAACTTTTTTATGTTTGAAATGTTCATACTAGATCCATATCAAGAGTAAGCACTCCAAATATAACTATCAAGAATATTTGTTTAGAACAATCCCTATCATTAACATAAAATGTATTATGAGCATTAAATAATTCCACTCCAGGCCCAGATGAGAAAGGAGAAGTGTGTTAAGGTGGCAACCAGTGAAAAACTTTTGCTACATCTTGTTCATGAATCCTAATCCAATTGGCGGAACAAGATTCGTGTAGCGATCCCAAATAGTTTGGATAAGGCTCAGATGATAATCACTAAATCTAACTAAAATGTTATTATTGCACTAATGAAAAAGGAAATAATCGCGGAAAATAATAAATGATGTACACCATAATAACAAAAGGGATTGTATAATATGAGATCATTTACTTTTAGTACAAAGAGGTCACAATCACTTTTAGCCATTAGATGTGAAATCTAATAGATGAAAGTGTGTCACAACATTCGTTTGAACCTTGTACTTGAACAATGATCATCCTCAACCACTGGATTTCAAATCTAATGGTCAATGATGGTTGGGACCTCTTTGTATCAAAAGTAAATGGTCTCATTGTACACGCATTTCCATAACAAAATTATGTGGCAACTAAGTTATCCCTCGAAAAAATCATCTTGGGCAAGTCACAGTGTTAAGATACAATTTCCCCTCCTTTTTTTTTTTTCTTAAGAAATTGATGTATCACACTAATTTGAGGAAAATGAGCAACATTACCCACTGTATGATTATTTACATTGAAAACCATTTGAAAATGAAGGAGCACCTTAATCCCTTACTGTTCTTTACACAAAACAATCATATAGAATTTACAAAGAGTCTTCGGAAAATTCAACAAACGTGATGAAAAGGCAAGTAACTAGGATGCAGATCCTGTAATGGAAAATATTGGGAAACAAATAAAAAATTTACCAAATACAATTTGCATGGGAATTGAAAAGTATACAGACTAAAAATCATCCATATATAATGATTAAAAACATAAAACGAATTAATGCCATTAAAGAGTTCATTAGAACAAGGTATTCTATCTGCCACACAATAACAATGAACTCCACTACATTCTCAAAAAAAAAAAAACCAATGAACTAAACTGGGAATATAGGTAAATCCCTAAAAATAATCTAAAAGTAATGGAAAATTCAGATTAACAACAATAACCTTTTTCAGTTACATCCCCAAGTAAACCACATAGGGCCGATTTCACACTGCTTTAAAAAAATTAGCAGTATGCATCTTCTGAAACTGAGTTCTCCAAAACTAAGAAAAAAAATGCATGGTATAAACCCCCCAAAACAAAAATTATATACAAAAAAATACAAGTAAAATAATAATAGTAAATTTATTTGATCATTATGAGACATACATAGATTTCTTGCTCCATGCAACCACGAAACAAGATTAGGGTAAATTTCACACCGCTGCCCGTGATTTCATTCACGGATATGTAAAATTATCAGTTGCAATAGATCTATAAAACAAAACCTTAACAAACTCAAACTAAAATTATTCACTATGCATATCCAAAACCAACCCTAAAATCAAAAAGGAACATCATAGACCCTTCAAAATACTAGATAACGCTGGAAAAAAAAAAAACCAAATGGTGGATTGATTTACCCTTTGCTCATTAATAAAAATATCTATATCCATAAAACCAAACTTAGGGCAAAAACAATACATTACTGCCTTAGTTCCATCACTTGCATGTTTCGAAATAAATTCTCGTAATTTTCAAACGAAACCAAAATTTTCACACGATTTGTTTTGGATAATTAAACAAACAATGCTGGACCTTTGATGTAAACTGAGAGGGGAACAGGCTCGAAAACCCACCGTTTTAGACACCGTGAATCGTCTGAGTTCTGAGTCAGGTCCCGCTAACTGATATTGTCATCTAAGGAAATCGGATGCCAGTGACCGGAATTTCGCCGAGTTCAAAAGCTTACGCCGTAATTTCAAAAGTTCCCGCCGGAATTTTAAGTTTCCGGCGACTCGAAGTTGGATTGGATAAATGATGATACCAGAAGACCCATGAGGCTTTCCAAAAGACTTAAGACCTCTATCTTATATATCAGGTTACATGTCACGGGAGAACCCTTCACAATTGTTGTAATCTCATTTACACCTGGTTAGGGAAAAGTGATATTGGGTTGCAAGAATTCAAAAATCCATCTAAAAAAGTTGTTTTAATGTTGAAAAACCCTCTAATTGATCATCTCATTGTAGAAATGTATGATTATAAAATGAAAAAGATTTTGAGTCCCATAAATAGAGCATCTTACAACATATTATTTAGACTGTTCATTTTCAAGATTTTTTATTAAATCTATTTGATTTTAGCTTTTTTTTAGAGTTTAAACTTTTATAATTAGATATGAAAATAGATTTTAAGATATTGTTATAAACTTTTTACACCAAAATTATACGTAATGATAAAATTTGGTAATGCGCCTTAATTTTATTGTTTAAAGTTGTAACCTTCTAAAAAACCACACCCTTTTGATTATTATGTCATTCTTTTTAGGAAAATTTATCAAAATATATGGAGAATTAACTATTTAACATTTTAGTCCTATCTCTCTAATGGATGAGGTTTAAATAAGGTACCTACCTTATACTATACAAGTAAAGCACACTTCTAAATTTTACTTGATGATATAGTTTGAGTGTCGAAAATCTTATAATGGCTTGAAAATCCATGTTCATTCAAAATTACAAAATTACAAAATTTAAAATTCTAAAAATATTGTAGATTGAGCAAACTTATAAATATTTGTAAATCTTATAAATAGACAGTCCATATAATTTGTTGAAAAATGTTGGTTTTGGGACTTGAAATCCATTTTTTTATTTATATTCATACATCTCAAGGTCACGATGATCAATTGGATAGTTTTCTAACTGTAGAACACTCTTTTTTACTTCATTTTTGATGTGCACCTTACTTTTGTAGTATAACGCTGCAGCCTTATATAAACATTTTTATTTGATTTAATTTCAAAATACGCATTAAAATATATATGATAGTTGAAAAAGAGTAAATTATGAAATTACTGAAAAGTGAGGTGCATTTTGATAAAGTTTTCCTTCTATTTATTTTAAATTATTGATTTTGTACTTTTTTTAAAAGGTCGACCATGGAGAGACTAGATAATCATGAGTGCCCAATTTTTATCTTAATCTAATGTGCAATAAAATTAAAATAAAATTCATGCTCCATGAGTTTAAATTATGAAATATCAGGAATACTTTTTAGATTCATCAAAATGTGAGAAATATTTTATGAAAACTGTTCTTATTTTAAAAATAATTTATCTTAAGACGTAATTTTTTTTTTTAAACAATGACGATACCTCATGTTGAAAATTAAAAGAGGATACTATTCCTTATTATTACTTGGACTTAAAAAAAAGGGGAATTCTTACTATTTGATATTTTAAAAAAGGGAATTCATGCTATTTGAGATTTTATTTGCACTATATAAGAAACTTATCTCATGGGGTTCTAGTGTTAGAATAAATTAGTTCTTTGATTTCATAAAAAAATAAATAAATTCCTCACTAATATTGAAAAGTAAGAATTTGTATTTCTTAATTTACCTGAACTAAAAAATAAAGAAATTCAACAAAGCATAAATTTTATGTCAATCCCCGCGTGTAAATAAACCTCGCTGTAATCCGAAATTTTTGTATACATTTCTAAGGAGAGAAAAAAATGCGTAAAAATATGATTATTTGTTATCACTCTAATAGAAAATATCATCAACATCATCAAAGCTTTTTTCCAATTATCTGGGTTCAACTATATAAATCATGGTCCTTCATTTTGCTCTATTAAAAATCATACTGTCAATGAATTCATAGGTTGTCACTTGGGATGAAGGTAAAAAGCTCGGCTAACCAGTGCAAGAGTGCAGTTTCAAGTCCTGAGAACAACCATTTTGTGCACAAAAAGCCACAAGATATGGCTGTTTCCAGCTCACCCCTCCCGAGCCGGGATTCTGCATAAGCAATGCCAACTCTAAGTTGACTTCCAACCATGTCCTCTAATATGAGATATCGTAAGATATAAATATGGTTATTGAGTCAATGAAAAAAGCAACCCTTATGGTGATGATATCCGCCCATGATCCTTAGCATATAACATTATGGTGTCATTTTGCTTATATTTTTGTATAGTTTGTATAATGGAAGAAGTTTATATAAAGCAAAGGCTCTAAACAATCAAATTAGAGCTCACCTCAAAATTTTCAGTAGAAGAGGTTGTTTTGATGCTCAAATATCCTCAAATCGATCATCTTGACATCAAGATTCATAGAAACAATTTATATAAAGCAGAGGCTCTAAACAATCAAATTAGAGCTCACCTAAATTTATATAAAGTAGAAGCTCTAAACAATCAAGTTGCATGAATATGAGAATAAAATAGATTTCAAATTTTAGAAATAGTACATCTTGTAATGCATTTTTGAATTGTCAATTTTCAAGATATTTAAGTTTTCATAGATCTGCTAAATTTACACTATTTTTTAAGGATTTAGTTTTTACAATTAGAGATGAAAATACATTTGAAAGTTATCACCAATATATCCAATATTGAACACACATTTCTTGATACTACTTGAAGATGCGCTCTACTGTGATTGTTTAGAGCCTCCGCTTTATACAAACCGCACGTTTTACAAATAGCCAATTTGGTCAAAACCTATACGTCTCTCTCTTCTCACGTAACGTGTGAATGGGTAATATGGACCCATATAACGGCCTCATCTATGGTCCAAAGGGGACAACGGAATACTGTCTTTTACCCATTCCTTCGTTATCCACATCTGAATAAAAAAATTAAATTCAAATATTCGCCAGAGATGAGCTATTTATCATATTATTTAGAAAAAATAAGTTGTTTAAAGTTCGATCCATATATTTTCTTTTGATTTTAAAACAACACATCATTGTGTTTTGGAGTACTTGCAATTGTGTTTTGGAGTACTTGCAATTGGGGGTTAAAATGTTAAAACGTTCATCTTTTATGGGTATTTTTGATAAAATACTTAAAATTTCAAAATACCAAATGCAAAACAAAAATTTCTATAAAATTAAATTAGACATTTTACATGCATTGGTGCTCATCCATACACGCAAACATACGCATATTTTCGTCCTCCGATACATGAAACATGACTCACGTTAAAACTTAAAAGGAAAGAAAACAGACGGCTACGATTGCGTGCAATGTTTTGTTTTAAATGTTTCTATCAATTGAACTAACTTGAAATTTTGGAGCTCATCACTTTCAATCAAGTACGAGGTAAAGACAAACGGAATTTTTTTTTTACAAAAAGGCCAAAATACCGTTGAAATATTCATGAGTAATTTGGTCAAATTAAAATTTTTATTTTTTATTTTTTTTAGGTGAGCTTAAGTGTGGCGAGTCACCTTAAAAAATTCATTTCAATTAGATTTATAGAAAAAAATAATAGATTTAGAATACCATATACAACCATGATCATCTATTTTTTGTGCATTATTTGAGTGTCAACGTAATGTTGATGTAGGAAAGGGGCTGGGCTCATGGTGGTAGCATCTCAATACCCAGTTACCACATCGTGGTATCCATTCCTACCGTTGACACTCTCATTTAAGACTTTCAAAATGTAACTCCCCAATCATTCCTGCTCTTGACAATCTCAGTTAAGACTTTCAAAATGTAACTCATATAACTCCCCATTCGTTCCCATTGTTGATACTCTCAGTTAAGACTTTCAAAATGTAACTCGCCCCAATCTATTGAAAAAACGGGCACGGACCTGTCTTCCGCATCGAATTGCCCAAAAAAAAAAAAAAACCATAATGTCAATGCTATGCTATCCTAAAATATGAAGCAAGAACGATTTGTTCTATTTTAAAATTTAGGATCTATTATAGAATATGCTCAAGAAACGTATTTAATTGTGACTCTATGTACTTTGATATGATATCTACAAATTGGATGACTCTATTCAATCTTATAATGTCTTTTTTAAGAAAATCCATTTGTGTCTTTCTGGCTTTTATAATGTCCATGTTATGCTATGCAAAAAAATACCATAATGTCGATGCTATGCAATGCTAAAAATAGGAAGCAAGAAGGATTGGTTCTATTTTAAAATTTAGGATCTACTTTAGAATATTCTCTAGAAAGGTATTTAATTGTGACTCTATGTAGTTAGATACAATCGTCAACAAATTGGATGTCTCTATTCAATCTTATAATGTCTTTTTTAAGAAAATCCATTTGGGTCTTTTTAGCTTTTCTAAGAAAAATTTGGTTGCTAGGTTGGGGAATTACATCCCAAATTTGGGATTTAAAAAAACTATTATAAAAGATTTCACAAAGCAAATGATTAGACGAAATGCTCACGCATAGGGTGGTGGTTGAGTCGAGTCTGGTTTGGGTCAACCCCAGACATGATGGAACTAGATTTGGACCTAGACCTGACCTAGGCCTAGGTCCAAGTGATTTGGACCTAGACCCCATCCCTATCTAGAAATTTGAAAATAATACAAAATTATTGTGTATATTACTCAGTACATGTATTTATATATGTTATGTTGGGTATGGTTGACTACGATCCAAATTGGTAGCGTCCTTGCCATCCCCGGACTCAGAACTAGCACGGGTGGGGTCGGTGTCATTTGGACCCATGCCCAACCCGCTAGGGGGTTGATCCGCCGACCGACTCAACTTGGTTGCCACTTTTGCCCGTATAAGTATACTTACGTTTTGTGAATAACATAGTACATATACACTTGTTTGAGATAAGTTCATCTAGAGCGCGTTTGTTTGCAGAAACATTTGGGTTCAAAAAGATAAGGTTCCTGAATACTGTAAAGCATCACACAATTATCATGTCACAGCCATGGGCAAGAATTGATGTTTAAAACTCAGTGGTCAAGATCAAGAATTACTGATCCACATCGGGAATCGGTCCAAACCTGACCCAATTTCTTGTAAAACCTAGAAACAATCCAGTTCTTTTGGACTCGGTTCCCTTTTAGGGAATCGAGGATATCTGTCAAGGAATCCACACATTATATGTTTATTTTTTATTTTACTATTATCATTTTTATGGTTCAATTCTCAATTGTGAAAATCAGTCCATTGCCGATCTAGACCGGATTTTCCCTCCGAAAGGCTGGTTCACCTAGCCTATCCAGGTTTCCAAACATGGGTAAAATACACACAGGGTGTGCTTGTTACATAAGCCGGTATGAAATAATATACACAAGCCTATAAAAATCAGCCAAATCTCCATCTTCTTTTTATTATTGATAAACTATTTTAATATTTAAATCCAAATTGTAGCAATAATACCAAACCCAAGCCTCCATTTTAACTTTATGCCTCCCTATGTTTTGATATCTAAAATTATTGCTTCAGGAAACCGCAAAATGTCAAAATTTTTGGTTAGCAAACAGCCAAAAATACAGGCAGTTGCTTAGCTGGGACTACCCCAGCACTAACCTGATCGTACTAGATTTGGACCTAGACCTGACCTAAGCCTAGGTCCAAGTGATTTGGACCTAGACCCCATCCCTATCTAGAAATTTGAAAATAATACAAAATTATTGTGTATATTACTCAGTACATGTATTTATATATGTTCTATTGGGTATGGTTGACTACGATCCAAATTGGTAGGGTCCTTGCCATCCTCGGACTCAGAACTAGCACGGGTGGGGTCCAAGTCATTTGGACCCATGCCCAACCCGCTAGGGGTTGACCCGCCGACCGACTCAACTTGGTTGCCACCCTTGCCCGTATAAATATACTTACGTTTTGTGAATAACATAGTACATATACACTTGTTTGAGATAAGTTCATTTAGAGCGCGTTTGTTTGCAGGAACATTTGGGTTCAAAAAGATAAAGTTCCTGAATACTGTAAAGCGTCACACAATTATCACGTCACAACCGTGGGCAAGAATTGGTGTTTAAAACTCAGTGGTCAAGATCAGGAATTGCTGATCCACATCGGGAATCGGTCCAAACCTGACCCAATTTCTTACAGAACCTAGAAACAATCCAGTTCTTTGGACTCGATTCCCTTTTAGGG
>NW_006500010.1:2870653-2907324 GCF_000471905.2 Amborella trichopoda
AATTATCACGTCACAGCCATGGGCAAGAATTGGTGTTTAAAACTCAGTGGTCAAGATCAAGAACTGCTGATCAACATCGGGAATCAGTCCAAACCTGACCCAATTTCTTGCAAAACCTAGAAACAATCCAGTTCTTTGGACTCGGTTCCCGTTTAGGGAATCAAGGATATCTGTCAAGGAATCCACACATTATATGTGTATTTTTTATTTTGTTATTATCATTTTTATGGATCAATTCTCAATTGTGAGAATCAGTCCATTGCCGATCTAGACCGGATTTTCCCTCCGAAAGGCTGGTTCACTTAGCCTATCCAGGTTTCCAAACATGGGTAAAATACCCACAGGGTGTGCTTGTAACATAAGCCGGTATGAAACAATATACACAAACCTATAAAAATCAGCCAAATCTCCATCTTCTTTTTATTATTGATAAACTATTTTAATATTTAAATCCAAATTGTAGCAATATTACACAACCCAAGCCTCTATTTTAACTTTATGCCTCCCTATGTTTTGATATCTAAAATTATTGGTTCAAGAAACCAAAAAATGTCAAAAGTTTTGGTTAGCAAACCGCCAAAAATAAAGGCAGATGCGTAGCGGGGACTACCCCAGCCTTGACCTGATCGTACTAGATTTGGACCTAAACCTGACCTAGGCCTAGGTCCAAGTGATATGGACCTAGACCCCATCCTTATCTACAAATTTTAAAATAATACAAAATTATTGTGTATAATTCTCAGTACATGTATTTATATATGTTCTGTTGGGTATGGTTGACTACGATCCAAATTGGTAGGGTCCTTGCCATCCCCGGACACAGAACTAGCACTGGTGGGGTCCAAGTCATTTGGACCCATGCCCAACCCGCTAGCGGTTGACCCGCCGACCGACTCAACTTGGTTGCCACCCTTGCCCGTATAAATATACTTACGTTTTGTGAATAAAATAGTACATAAACACTCTTTTGAGATAAGTTCATTTAGAGCGCGTTTGTTTGCAAGAACATTTGGGTTCAAAAAGATAAGGTTCCTGAATACTGTAAAGCGTCACACAATTATCACGTCACAGCCATGGGCAAGAATTGGTGTTTAAAACTCAGTGGTCAAGATCAGGAATTGCAGATCCACATCGAGAATCGGTCCAAACCTGACCCAATTTCTTGCAAATCCTAGAAACAATCCAGTTCTTTGGACTCGGTTCCCTTTTTGAAAATCAAGGATATCTTTCAAGGAATCCACACATTATATGTTTATTTTTTATTTTGTTATTATTATTTTTGTGGATCAATTCTCAATTGTGAGAATCAGTCCATTGCCGATCTAGACCGGATTTTCCCTCCCAAAGGCTGGTTCACTTAGCCTATCCAGGTTTCCAAACATGGGTAAAATACCCACAGGGTGTGCTTGTTACATAAGCCTGTATGAAACAATATACACAAACCTATAAAAATCAGCCAAATGTCCATCTTCTTTTTATTATTGATAAACTATTTTAATATTTAAATCCAAATTGTAGCAATAATACACAACTCAAGCCTCCATTTTAACTTTATGCCTCCCTATGTTTTGATATCTAAAATTATTGCTTCAGGAAACCGCAAAATGTCAAAAATTTTGGTTAGCAAACCGCCAAAAATAAAGGTTGTTGCTTAGTGGGGACTACCCGAGCCTTGACCTGATCGTACTTGATTTGGACCTAGACCTGACCTAGGCCTAGGTCCAAGTGATTTGGACCTAGACCCCATCCTTATCTAGAAATTTGAAAATAATACAAAATTATTGTGTATATTACTCAGTACATGTATTTATATATGTTCTGTTGGGTATGGTTGACTACGATCCAAATTGGTAGGGTTCTTGCCATCCCCGGACTCAGAACTAGCACGGGTGGGGTCCAAGTCATTTGGACCCATGCCCAACTCGCTAGGGGTTGACCCGCCGACCGACTCAACTTGGTTGCCACCCTTGCCCGTATAAATATACCTACGTTTTTTGAATAACATAGTACATATAGACTTGTTTGAGATAAGTTCATTTAGAGCGTGTTTGTTTGCAGGAACATTTGGGTTCAAAAAGATAAGGTTCCTGAATACTATAAAGCCTCACACAATTATCACGTCACCGCCATAAGCAAGAATTGGTGTTTAAAACTCAGTGGACAAGATCAGGAGTTGCTGATCCACATCGGGAATCGGTCCAAACCTGACCCAATTTCTTGCAAAACCTAGAAACAATCCAGTTCTTTGGACTCGGTTCCCTTTTAGGGAATCAAGGATATCTGTCAAGGAATCCACACATCATGTGTTTATTTTTTATTTTGTTATTATCATTTTTATGGATTAATTCTCAATTGTGAGAATCAGTCCATTGCCGATCTAGACCGGATTTTCCCTCCGAAATGCTGGTTCACCCAGCCTATCCAGGTTTCCAAACATGGGTAAAATACCCACAGGGTGTGCTTGTTACATAAGCCGGTATGAAACAATGTACACAAGCCTATAAAAATCAGCCAAATCTCCATCTTCTTTTTATTATTGATAAACTATTTTATTATTTAAATCCAAATTGTAGCAATAATACCAAACCCAACCCTCCATTTTAACTTTATGCCTCCCTATGTTTTGATATCTAAAATTATTGCTTCAGAAAACCGCAAAATGTCAAATCTATTGGTTAGCAAACCACCAAAAATAAAGGCAGTTGCTTAGCTGGGACTACCCCAGCACTGACCTGATCGTACTAGATTTGGACCTAGACCCCTTCCCTATCTAGAAATTTGAAAATAATACAAAATTATTGTGTATATTACTCAGTACATGTATTTATATATGTTATGTTGGGTATGGTTGACTACGATCCAAATTGGTAGGGTCCTTGCCATCCCCGGACTCAGAACTAGCACGGGTGGGGTCCAAGTCATTTGGACCCATGCCCAACCCGCTAGGGGGTTGACCCGCCGACCGACTCAACTTGGTTCCCACCCTTGTGCGTATAAGTATACTTACGTTTTGTGAATAACATAGTACTTATACACTTGTTTGAGATAAGTTCATCTAGAGCCCGTTTGTTTGCAGGAACATTTGGGTTCAAAAAGATAAGGTTCCTAAATACAGTAAAGCGTCACACAATTATCACGTCACAACCATGGGCAAGAATTGGTGTTTAAAACTCAGTGGTCAAGATCAAGAATATCTGATCCACATCGAGAATCGATCCAAACCTGACTCAATTTCTTGTAAAACCTAGAAACAATCTAGTTCTTCTGACTCGGTTCCCTTTTAGGGAATCAAGGATATCTGTCAAGGAATCCACACATTATATGTTTATTTTTTATTTTGTTATTATCATTTTTATGGATCAATTCTCAATTGTGAGAATCAGTCCATTGCCGTTCTAGACCGAATTTTCCCTCCGAAAGGCTGGTTCACCTAGCCTATCCGGGTTTCCAAACATGGGTAACATACCCACAGGGTGTGCTTGTTACATAAGCTGGTATGAAACAATACACACAAATTTATAAAAATCAGCCAAATCTCCATCTTCTTTTTATTATTGATAAACTATTTTAATATTTAAATCCAAATTGTAGCAATAATACACAACCCAAGCTTCCATTTTAACTTTATGCCTCCCTATGTTTTCATATCTAAAATTATTGCTTCAGGAAACCTCAAAATGTCAAAATTATTGGTTAGCAAACCGCCAAAAATAAAGGCAGTTCCTTAGCTGGGACTACCCCAGCACTGACCTGATCATACTAGATTTGAACCTAGACCTGACCTAGGCCTAGGTCCAAGTGATTTGGACTTAGACCCCATCCCTATCTAGAAATTTGAAAATAATACAAAATTATTGTGTATATTACTCAGTACATGTATTTATATATGTTCTGTTGGGTATGGTTGACTACGATCCAAATTGGTAGGGTCCTTGCCATCCTCGGACTCAGAACTAGCACGGGTGGGGTCCAAGTCATTTGGACCCATGCCCAACCCGCTAGGGGTTGACCCGCCGACCGACTCAACTTGGTTGCCACCCTTGCTCGTATAAATATATATACGTTTTGTGAATAACATAGTACATATACACTTGTTTGAGATAAGTTCATTTAGAGCGCGTTTGTTTGCAGAAACATTTGGGTTCAAAAAGATAAGGTTCGTTAATACTGTAAAGCGTCACACAATTATCACGTCACAGCCATGGGCAAGAATTGATGTTTAAAACTCAGTGGTCAAGATCAGGAATTGCTGATCCACATCGGGAATCGGTCCAAACCTGACCCATTTTCTTGCAAAACCTAGAAACAATCCAGTTCTTTGGACTCGGTTCCCTTTTAGGGAATCAAGGATATCTGTCAGGGAATCCACACATTATATGTTTATTTTTTATTTTGTTATTATCATTTTTATGGATCAATTCTCAATTGTGAGAATCAGTCCATTGCCGATCTAGAACGGATTTTCCCTCCGAAAGGCTGGTTCACCCAGCCTATCCAGGTTTCCAAACATGGGTAAAATACCCACAGGGTGTGCTTGTTACATAAGCCGGTATGAAACAATATACACAAGCCTATAAAAATCAGCCAAATCTCCATTTTTTTTTTATTATTGATAAACTATTTTAATATTTAAATCCAAATTGTAGCAATAATACCAAACCCAAGCCTCCATTTTAACTTTATGCCTCCCTATGTTTTGATATCTAAAATTATTGCTTCAGGAAACCGCAAAATGTCAAAATTTTTGGTTAGCAAACCGCCAAAAATAGAGGCAGTTGCTTAGCTGGGACTAAAACCATGGACATAGCTTTGTGGTCCTCATGCCTTCACCCACTGGAGTCAAAAGCTGGAAACTCCACTTACACACAAAAAAATTCAATTTTTGGGGATTTTTTAAGGGCAAGCTTTTTATGCTTCCCTTAAAACATAAAATTTAAAAAATTCTTCTTGTCCATTTTGAGTGGAGGGCTAAGATAACCCCAAACATAATGTCACGTATGTACATTATTTCATTTTTTTTTATTTTTATACAAACGATTTTGACACCAAATTTTGTACGTCCAATCCTCTATTAAACTTGCACTAGTGAAAAATATAAAAACAATATTTTCAATTAAATAAAATTACCAAAATACCCTTAAAAATTTTAAGGGGTATTTTGATATTTATATTTTATCGAAAATATATTTTAAATATTTTTTATAAGTGCACCCCAATGAGAAGATGACACGTACCAAATTTCATATTCATACAATTTATATAAAAAAAAAGCTAAAAATAAAATTCTTAAGACGTCAGATCTAAGATCAAACGATAAATGGCTCTCTTGATCAAAATTAGAAAGCTGATAGTAAGGGAAGCATAGATCTCTTATAGTGTAGGGGAAATATAAAAACCTTTCCCATATTTTAAAGCTCCAGTCGTCATTGAAGTTGAACTTCAGGATCATTTCTCTTATTAAAATACATGTTGATTTGCTGGGGTTTATGTGCAAGTACCGTCCTGAGGCCAATCTGAGAAATGGATCCAAACTCTAAAGATCCACCATCTCAGTCTTACAATGATCGCAAACTGAAAAGAAAACAATGAGCTCTAAATGTGTTCTATCTTCTACCATTTTTTTAGGAGAAAAGTTTATATAGAGCCGAGGCCCTAAACAATCAAATTTGAGCCTATCTAAAAAATTTAACTAGAGGTTGTTTTAATGTTCAAATATCTTCAAATTGATCATCTCGACATCAAGATGCATAGACATGAGAAAAAATGGATTTCAAGTTTTGGAAATAGAGTATTTTGTAATGCACTTTTGAACAGTCAATTTTTAAGATTTTTCCAGTTTTCATAGATGTGTCGATCTACACTATTTCTTGAAGCTTTAAACTTTATAAATAAATATGAAATATATTTTAAGGCTGTCACAAAGATTTATAATATTGAAGCCACATTTCGATGCTATTGGAAGGTAGGTTCTAATTTGATTGTTTAGAGCCTAGGCTCTATAAAACCGCACCTTTTTTCTAGACCATTCATTGTAGTTATGAACAATTGTTTCATGAGGGCTGGACCGCATTTGTACAATATGTGGTCCATTGGTATAAAGCATCCATCTTAAAGATGAATGCAAATAGGTGGTCCATCTAAAAACAATTGTAACTAACGGTCCAAATGTTTCTTAATATAATTATTATTTTTAGTTTTCAAATTTTACTTATTTATTTATATTCCAGATCTCCATGTTAAAGATTATATATTCTCTAAAAAATAAGATCAAATTATTTTTAAAAAATATATTTATTGCCAAGCCCGCATTTGTACATGTGCGGGATTGGCCGCATGCCAACTGCATCCTTTAGTTATTCAAAGGTCTTCAAATAGATTCGAGGCAAATATGAATTTGTGTTTTGGAATGTGTTTCAAGTTTCAAAATCTTTTCACCATCATCATCATAAGAGTATTTTCCAAACTTATTAGGGTCGGCTAAATCTCAAAATCCATATAAAGAAAAAATACTTAAAGATACCATTTAAACAAGGCAGTCACAAACATTATTGTCTGTCATATTTTAAATTGCGTGGTTGTGAGTATGTCATTTACTAGACTCAAAACTCCAAAAAAAAAAAAAATCTTGTCTGTCATATTTCAAATTGAGTGATTGTAAGTGTGTCATTGACTAGACTTAAAACTAAAAAAAAAAAATTCAAACTTTTACCCGAGCCCAAGCCATCAAATTTGACACCTAATTGCTAATAGCACTTGTGACCTTGTAGCAAACATTAATAATCCCAACTTTTCAAAAGCACCTCCAAAACCAAGGCAAACACGAAAGTCCGCATACGCATCGAAAGCTTTTCCATGCACCTTTCAATCGAGTTTGGGAACTAACTTGGGTTGCTAAATCCTTAAATGACTTGGTTCACAACTTTTCTGCAGAGTCATAAGAAAAACCTGCCAAACTAGCCCAATAAAACCACCACACAAAAACACATGAGAGAGAGAGCTCAACCCCAAAAAGGCAAATTATTAATACTCCATTGGCAATGACATCCTTGGCCTTTGTTAACATTAATCGAAGGGCTGATGTTTGGTCTCCACCACCTACTAATTTTATCAAACTACATTTTGATGAAAACAGTTTTGGCAATCCCGGTGCAACTGGCTTTGGTAGACTGATCAGAAATAAGTTCGTCTATATCTTATGCAGTTACTCTGGCCCATGCAGTTTTACTACCTCTAGCGAGGCTGAACCACATGGTTTGTTAGAGGGTGGAAAGACAATTAAAGAAGAGTAGAGGGGAGTCTAATAGGAGATTAAGATCATTATTTCATGAAACTAGGGATAAGATCTGGCTGTTTAATGCTGATCTTTGTCATTATTATAGGGAGGCCAATGAGGACGCAGATTGTCTAGCCAAAGGGGGAGTTTCAAATTCCTCATTGGTTGTTATATTTTCTTGATTTTATGCTCTTATTGTACGTCACATCTTGTAATCTGTTTTATGATTAATGGAAAGCTTGTGTTAATATTCAAAGAGAGAGAGTGAGAGGTATTTTGTTGGGAAAGGGGCTGGGGAGGGAGTCAGAGTCAAATATTAATTCAGGTTAAACTCATGAAACAAGTCAAGCCATTTAACTGCAGAAACTGATGAACATTCTTTGAAGCGGTGAGACAAACAACAAGGGCAATAATCAAAGCATATTTGAGAAAAGAACGCGCTCAGAGAGAAACATGCAAAAACTGAAGTTTGCAAATAGGGGTCGAGACAAGAATAAAATTTTGCAAATAATAAAAGAATCCAATGTCAATTTGTAATAAGATTAACTACAAGCAAATCATTCCAAAAATCTGTCAATCCTGGTAAGCACCAGTGCATGCAGTCCTCGTGCTTTTTCCCACCAGAGCTCGATGGGTGGGCATCTGCCCTGAATTCACTCATACGGCTTATATCGAGAATGCGAAAACTTGTCCCCTCTATGGCCTTGTACAAATGCTGGTTCACCAATCGAGCCTCAACATTTGTTCTGTTTCTCTCCAATGAAAACAATTGCTCCACCTTTTGTAAACCAAAAGACAGACAAGTGTCATGGAGCTATGAAAGTGATTTGAGAAAAATAATATGATATAACTACAGGATGTTTCTTTGAAGAATTCGAATGCATAACATATGGTATATAACTACATAACCAAGACAACCATACAGATGCATACAAATTTACATTAATATGTACAATTCCATAATGTATTTATGAATATGAAAGCCATAAAAACCCTTAGCACAAAGGAAGCATACATCATATTAAGGCACTGTTATTAAAGTATAGGATGCTATAGTTCAACATATTTCAACATCAATAAAATGCAATGAAAATCAATGATACAACAAAAATTCTATGTCCGTATGCCAGATAAAGCTAGTAATGGACTGCAGATTTAGAAGAAATATACCAAGTTTTTGGCATAACTAATAACAACAATATTAATTGCCCCATATGGCTAAGAAAAAATCTGTCAAGATAAGATATAAAAAATACGAAAAAAAGGTTGGTGATAGATGGTCAAAAGAAAATCACCTGCCCCTGCGATAAAGGTCTATTACGTTGACAAGAACCACCTTCATTCCAGTCACCCCCTTCAAAATGTCTTGGGGATTGTGTACGGAAATATTTGATGGCGTTGAGTGCCATTTTGTTCTCCACAAACATTATCTGCAAATGAAAATGAAGCCCATTGAACAGAAATGGAAAAATAAAAAATTGGAATAACTAACAAATCAGAAACAAATAAATCAACTACTAGAAAATAACTACAGCAACCAAATATTGAGGATATCTTTAGAAAGAAGCTTCTACTTTGTGTTTAGTTATCCTTGCACATCTTGGGTAACAACATTTGCACTGAACCACAAGAACATCAGCAGTGAAAAGGAACATGTGAGCAATGGAATAAGTATGCACATGCATGCTTGTGAAAGATGTCAGCTGATGTGAATATATGTATTTACACATTAGTCACGCATGCGTGCATGACTGCATGTACGTGCATAGACATTTAGATAAACATGTGTAACGGAATAAGAATTCACATGTCCACTCGCGAAAGATGTCAACTGAGAGAGAGAGAGAGAGAGAGAGAGAGAGAGAGAGAGAGAGAGAGAGAGAGAGAGAGATGGTACATGGACTGCGCAGCCAGTTATGCTGCTTATTCAAGTGTCTATGAGTATGTGGCTGGTAATAGGTACGTAGAGGAACAGTAAAAAAGCTCTCATCTCTTTTCCTTCAAAGAAAACATGTGATTGCCATTTACTGTAGGACCCTAAGGTCACTTCTGGATCATAAGGGCATTCTTCCAATAAATTTCCTCTCAGTGCTCCAGTGGATAAGATTACTTGGAACATGATGGCTGTGTAATGCACAAAAAAGGGGATGCCTGGGTAACTTTGTTTGTAATTTACCCAACTTTTGTATATACTATTTCTTAGCAATACCAGCATTCAACAGGGCTGAGAATTGTATATCTCTACAAGGAATACTCATTGTATCACTTGGTGGTCATTTGGTAGAAGGGTGATTTTGGGCCTCATGTGGAAGGAGAATCCATGGTATGTGTCTTTTTCTACTCGAACTGGTAATGAAATTTTCACTAAAATAAGGTCACAATGAACCATAGGAAGTCCCTCCGTGGTCCCCCAAAATGCAAGAGATTTTGACACCACTTGGCCAAGCTAACCGTGGATCCAAAATATTAACTTGCCACACTATAGTGACCCACATATAGATCAGGTAAACTCAGGAAAATCAGAAACTAGAATCTTGATTAATATACCAGTTACCTATTTAAACTCATCATGCCTGGTTTAAAACCACTAAACTAAATAGAACGTATTAGTAAACCAAAAGATGGATTATAAATTACTAATTTCAAGAAAATGCTGCACCAACGGCTGACAAAAAAATATATCCGCAACGGTTACAAGATGTAAGACATACCATATTCTTCAAAACCATATCCAGGCCAAGAGAAGGGGAAAGGGGAGGTATCACAGGTAAGCCTTTATCAAAAAAGATCATTGGAGAGTGAATTGGATCAAATTTAGCAGGTGCCCACCACCTGAAAAAATAACATTTCCATCAAAAGCAGAAACAAACAAAATCATATGTAGAGTTAAAGTGGGAATCAGTTGGGATTGCATGTCCACAATAAAATGAAAACTTAGAGACACAAAAACTCATATTCATTGAAGCAAACTCTTAATGTCCATATTGTCTTCTTTGGAATAGCAGTAATATCTTGGATCATCCTCAGCCAAGCACTGAGTTGTTCTATCATTTCTCAGTAGATATTCTTAGTAGCTAGAGAATATAAATTCACCTAGTTTATTTCCTTTCGTTGATAACAACATAACGTTGAAGAATTCATTTGTCTACAAATGAACTGCACAGATATATAGTGTAGTACCAGATATGCAAAGAAGAGAAATCCTGAACATTGTCAAGGCATCAAATTTTGAGACCAGCCGAGATAGCATACATCCAAGCAAAACTTGCTAGAGACAAGCCACAAATCTCTATAAGGGATTAAAGGTTCCAAATCCATTGATTTACCATATTTCATACTTATAGCCTTTGGTAGATATTTCACAAATTTTATACTTGCATTCCATAGCTTTATATTCTAGGTTACGAAGTCCAGGAGTAACAAAGGAAAGGATGTTGGGTATGGGGGCAGACCAATATGAAAAGAAACCATCAACTGCATACTCGAAATCAGTGCTGCGCTCAGATAAGGTTAGGTCAAGTTGACTCATGAAAGAGCCATTCTATTCACTGAGTCATGCAGGGATATAATCATTCTATTCACTGAGTGATGCAAGCGCATGACCGAAATAAACAATGGTTACTTATTCAAGAAACTCCCAAAAAAAAAAGGAAAAAAGAAAAAAAAGGAAACCAAACGGATAAAAATAATAAAAAGGAAGAAAAGAGACAAATAGAGGTGCTGGGAGCTTGGTCAACAAACAAAAGCAACTGGGAAGTTCCTAACACCAGAGCTTGAATGGACTCATAGAAAAACTTCCACAAGGAATTGCATAGTGATCGTCTCAGGGACACCATTTGTGAGTTGAAGTGTCATCCAAATTACAAGGCTTGCTTTTTCTAGAAACATTTTATTTCAAGAGATGGAGTATACATTCAGTAACACCCAAAATATCAAACAAACAGAGACGCATACTAGAGTCCATTTTTTTAACAGAAACAATAATAAATTAAAGTACAATACGAGAGAGAACATAGAGCATCACTGTATCAGGTAGGGAATGTAAGTGTTTCCAACAGTCCAACTAGTTAGGTAGCTCCCACTCCATGTTAAGCTAGACATTCTGCTTCACAATTATTTTCTTTCCATATATGATAGAACTAGATCTGCAACATTTTGGAATTGGGACAGGTGACCGACTTCTTCCATGAGATCTACCAGCCTCCATGGTTTGGGAAACCAGATACTTAGAAAACCACCTTGTGAGATTGACGGAGTCCCCCTCCATAACCAGGAGACTTGAGAAAAACGAATAGAACAGCCTATGGTCTTTATGGAGCGCAAGTGTTTCCTCTCAGGTTGAATTCACAAGTCCAACGGGATCAGATAACACCTCCACCTTTTACTCACCTTCTTAGAAGTCCACAAAGATGACTCAAATACTAGATGGGCTTGGATTCGAAACAAACTACTATCAATGTTAAGCCTAAGAACTCCGATAGGAGGCATTCAACATGTAAGTTGCCTCATCTGATCCTTTCTCAACGCCATTGTCCTTCAACCCTAATTCAGTCAATATCTTAATTCCTAATACTGTACCCTTTTGAAGAACTAGCCCATGAAATGGCATCATCTCAAAGTAAAACAAGTGGATATGTTTATTCTACAATTGATATGAGTCATAGTTCCATCACATAGCAAAAAAGCAATATTCTCAGATTATCAACTCAAAAAGGCAAGAACTCACACAACAACAGAGCCATATCTCAGAGCATCTCTAGTTGTTAATTCTATTATTAATATTGCGACTTAAATTTTTCCTAATTTTGATTTCATACAGATTCAATATTCAGTTTTCTCATAATCAAAGAAATTATACTCCAGAGGGAATATTGAATCCAAGAGCACATAAAAAATTGACGTCAGAACCAAGACCTGGCAATGTTGTCATCCTTTGAAGAAACACTCATTTTGGTTCTATCCATTTCTCAGACTCTCAGAGTGAGCAACTTGCATCTACTTCCATCATATCAAAAGCAACCGGGATGCCCTGGCCTGTGGGCCTCTCGGTGAGGCATGGCTTTGGATCACACTTTAAGGCCCATGCAGGCCAGCCTTGGCCCAGCTCTCTGTCTCCCTCTCTCTCTCTCTCTCTCTCTCACACACACACACACAAACATGCGTATATAACATACATTTAGATATATAATATGTCCTTTCATATCACAAAAAGAAGGCCCAAGCCCAGCCCGACCTGATTCAATTTTTCAGGCCAAGCCAGCTCAGGCCTCAATGAGATAATTTGGGCGAGCTCGAGCCCCACTGGAAAACTGGTCCAGTGGCAGCCCTAATTGCGGAGTACAGGTGAAAAATCTAATTACTACAGGTAGCAAGCCAGCACCATACCACATGAAAGAGTCATTGAAGTTTACCAGTGGCCAGTATTCATGATAAGAATGTCGTGGTAGCTTGGAGCTTCTATCCAAGATAGATCAGGAACATCAATATCCACTCTAAAACCATGCTTGTAACCAAGTGATTCCAAGATGCCATCTTTGTCACTTGCTGACCAACTGCACCAAACAAAAGAAATTACAAAAAAAAAAAAAACAGGCTTAGTGATAGCCGCATTATAAATATTAGTAGCAAGGCATATATAAAATATAAATAACAACACATACAGGAAGCAAACAACAAGTACAGACCATTAGATAAAGAGCAGCTTGTTTTGGAGGACTGCAAATCCTTAACATATGCTGGCAAAAAAAATTAAAAGGAAAGTGCCCAATTGTACTTCCTGAGTTTTAAAAACACCCATAATTTGGGAGAGGTGATGTACACTTAATCTCTAGGCATAAATGAAGGGAAAATGTTCCAAGGTAACAGTGTTCTCTTCTCGAGCAACTTAGATAGGGTCAAACACACACAATCTGCAGGATACAACACTGAATGCCTTCCAGTTCAGCTGCACGTTTGAACTCCGAACCCAAGTCAACTACATTTCAAGAATATATTTCTAAGAAAAATGTTACATAAAAACCACGTGACACTCGAATTTCACTAATCACAGTGACTGTCAGAAATAGTAGCTTCTACAATTCTTATGCTCATCAAACGCTGTGATTTTCCGTATTCCAAATGATGCAAATTCTCAAAAATTCATTTGTTATATGTTTTTGACATTTTACAGTAACAGTTTTTTGAACTTCAAATGTTGCGACCTTTCAACAGAAGCAAGTCTACAGAATAGCAACGGCCAAACTTTTTAATAGTAGGAATCTACATAACCTAATGTGCAGGAACCATAGCACCCCAAGTCAATTTCTCTCCCAAGAAGGATCGTAACTAACAAAAAGCTTGGATCATTGACAAAGAAGTATATCGCAAACAAACATGTATTCACACAACCATTGCACTAGAAGCAACTAAACAATGACAATTTTCACAAACGAGGACAAGCATTAGAGAAATTCTTCAAAAATTCTAACCTTCCATAACGAACCAAGAGATTGGTTCTATGATATGCTATTGTAAGGTTATAAAGAAGAAATGTATGGCCGCGATCAGCACCAGCAGGCCGCCATTTTTTTACTTCGTTTGATGCCTTCTTCAGAGTGCACACAAGTGACACAAACATATTCCTGTTCAAAGAGTCTCCCACAAATCCTGCACTGGCAAACACATACAAGGTGTATAAAAAGACTGTACAGCTCAATCTAAACATTACTAGTCAATGCGAAAAAACTGGGTTTAATTCAATTCAATTCAATTGAGTCAGAACTAACATTCCAGTTTAACAGAGTATTCTAGAATTAATTCTATTTAACAGCTTGAGTAACACCATATTAGTGAATTTCCTCCCCCAAAAAATTCCCAAATTAAGCATATAACATCCATTTTTTTAAGGGAAATACTACAAGAAGGCAATGCAACAACGGAGAAAAAACAATCTTGAGAAATAATAGAAAATGTTCAAAAAATAGAAAAACAGGAATTCAAGAGATAGGGATCTACCGATTTTGGTGTGTCTGAATCGCTCGAGAAATTGAGCTGGATCAAATCGGGGAAGATCACACTCCCTAGGCTGCCATTTCCATTTGAAAATCTCTTCAACATTAGGTTTTCCATTAAAGATGCAGTTCCAGCCTTTGAATATCTCTTTGCAGGTGTGGTCATAGCGTGGCTTTGCCCCCTTATCATAAAGCCATGAGCCATCTGAGAAGTTGCAGAACTGCTGGATGGGTTGAAGGAGAGGATGGCGAAGATGATAGGCATTTCTGCCACGAGCCAAGATGATATAGAGGGAAGTGGAGAAGAAGAGAGAGAGGAGGATGAGGTTACAAGTTACAGTCTTCTTTGCCTGCTGCGCTCTTGCAGCCATGAGAGTGTTAAGGGAGAGAACAATGAGATCAAATTGAGAAGGCGCAACTCTAGATTTTGCTTGGAGATACAGTTTATGTATTGAAACCCTCAAGAGAGGTTTAAAATCTGTTTTCACCCATAGTTACAAATTTTAATTAATTTATTTCTTTATTTTAAAAAAAAGACAATTGTTTCGTGGGGCTGGACTGCATTTCTACAATATGCGGTTCACAAGTATAAAGCATACGTAGTCCATTTAAAAACAATTGTAACTGATGGTCCAAATGCTTTCTTAGGATAATTATTATTTTTAGTTTTAAATTTTTTTCATTTTCATATTCATGATCTTCATGTTAAAATTATATGTTATGCAAAAATTAGGATCAAATTATTTTTTTAAATATATTTATTGAAAAGCCCGTGTTTCTACAACATGTGGGCTGGCTGCATGCTAACCTAGTTGAAAAAAGAAAAGTACAATTTGAGTAGATCTATACCCTTAGAAAATCTTAGAATTATTCAGTTTGGACAAATTGTTATAAGATGCACTTTCTTTAAAACTTGAATTATTTTTTTCTTCAAACCTATGTAGAGATGATCAGGGTTTTCCAATATTGGAATATTCTCTTATGAAGGGTTATTGAGGTGTAACTTATTTCAATAATATAAAATTCAGTTTTTGAAAAGTCGAAAATATACATTTTTGTCTTTTTTAAAAAATGTTAGGAAATTTAAAAAATGGATATATGAGTAATAACGAAAACTTTGAAGCATTTTTATAATAATGATAAATATAACGGATATATACGTTATTTTCTCATAAAATATAATGTAATACTTTTTATTTTGAAAGTAGCTATTTGTGACTTGAGAAAGTGAATTACATCTCAAGAGGATATTGATTGCATAGGATTATGTTAAGAACTTCTCTTTTATTTTTATTTTTTCACTTGTGGAAAATATTCTATTAGAATTTGCTAACAAAATATTTGATTTCCTAAACACAGATCTGATTGCATAAAGGGTAGAAGATATCTATTCCTACCATCATTTTTTTAAAATAGTTGATTGGTGATTTTTCTCATTAAAGTTAGTTGCATGGTTGAGGAAGTACGAGACATATGATATACTCCCCAAACCCTATAACTTTATGGCTCATATTTAGAAGGACGTGGTTTTGTGTAAGGTTGTAACCATATTTATAAAAGTAAGATTGCGATGATCTACATTGTCTATTTTAATTGGATGTGTAGATTTTACGCATTTTTTAAAAAAGTGTTAAATCTACACTATCCAAAAAAAGAAAAAATCTATTAGGTTGCAACCTTAAAATATAGAATCACATATGCACCTCAAAAATCTATCGAAAATATTGTTTTAATGTAGAAAAAACCCTATAATCGATCATCTTGACATTGAGATGTATGAAAATGAAAAAAAAAGTTTTTGAGTCCCATAAATTATGCATCTTGCAACACATTATCTAGATCGTCCACTTTCAAGATTTTCATATATTTATAGATATACTTGATTTTAACTATTTTTAGAATTTAAAATTTTCTAATTAGGTATGAAAATAGATTTTAAGATAATGGTAAAAAAAATTTATAACAAAATTACATATTATGATAAAATTTTAAAGTACACTTTAATTGGATTGTTAAGATTGCAACCTTAATAGAAACCGCACCCTCTAAAAAAAATATATAGTACAAATTGTAATAAACTTATTTTTACTTAAAAATATTTATTGGGTAACGTGTAAGGTGTCAATCTGGTAATGTTGAAGCAAGACGCACCTTCACACCTCAAAACTATGTCGTAAGATCCAATTTCGGTGCCGAAAAGCCTTACGAGGTATGAAAAGGTGTGAAAATCTATTGGCCCCTAACTATGAAATTTAAAGCTCAAAAGATGATGTAAATCAAGTTGATTTATAAATAGTTAATTTTTTTACAAATGGACAAATCGATAATGCATTACAAGATGCATTATTTGTACTTCAAATCTTTTTTTGCCCTTTTCAACACTAATTAATTTGAGGGTGTTTTACCGTCGGGACGACTTTTTTTTTTAAGGGTTTTAGAGGTGTACTTTAGTATAAAATTGACACCTTGTATAATTGTTTCCCTTTTCTATTTGGGTGATGTTTGTATAAGGCGCCCACCCTATACTATAGAAGTAAGCTGCACCTCTAAAACTTGCTCAGAGATGTAGTTTTGGTATTTGAAATTTTATGATGACTTGAAAATATAAATTTTCCTATAGTTATGAAATTTAAAATTTCAAAAATAATACAATTTTAACATATCTATAAACACTTGCAAATCTTGAACATAGACGGTTCAAATGACTTGTTATAAGATGCACTATTTTTAATACTTGAAATTCTTTTCTCTCTTCATATCCATACCTCTAAGTCGAGATAATCAATTGGAAGGTTCTCCAATATTGAGACACTCTCTTCTAAAGGATTTTCGAGGTGCACCTTACTTCAATAATATAATCTACAACCTTAAATAAATTTTAGAAAAAATTTATATAATTTGAGGCCTAAATAATCAAATCAAGGTGCACATCAATAATTCACTAGAAGAGGCTGCTTACATATAGAAAAACCCCCAAATTGATCATCTAGACCTTGAGATGTATAAACATAAAAAAAAAAAAAAAAAAAATTTGAAGTATGAAAAATACACATTTTGTAATACATTATATGGGCCATCAATTTTCAATATTTTCAAGTGTTTATAGATTTGTTCAATCTAATATTATTTTGAAAATATAAATTTCATATTAAAGATAAAAATAAGTTTTAGGCCAGCACAAAAAATTTTACTACTTAAAAACCATATTTCGACACTATTTAGGGGCATACCTTATTTGTTTAGAGCCTCAACTTTGTACAAAGTACACGCACAAATTCTTAACCTCTTCTCAAGGATAACTCATAACCACGACCTTTGATGTTCGAATAATAAAAAGTCCCCCTTTCCCGTTCCATTTGGCATAGGGGTAGCAACAGGTCGGGTTGGACCGGCCAGACCCAGGCCTAAGCCCGACTTAAAAATTAAAATGTCTATATATTTAATTATATTTCATACTCAAAAAATATTATCGGACTTGAACCCAACCGGGACCTGAATAGTGTTCGGGTCCAAGATTTGGACCCGGAACCGATCCGCCATGTCAAATTTTTAAACCCATACCCGGACTCGGATCGGGTCTACCCTTTGAGCACCGGGTTGGGTCCGGGTCCACTGCCACCACTAATTTGGCATTGTTAGTCCCCAATATCTCTCTCACACGCACACTACGTGGGTGCGAACCTGGAAACCTTGTCGAGGAAAAATGGCACCCGGCAACATCTTTGCAGTGGACCAAGCTTGAATGTTGCAATGAGATTGTGTAAACATACATCTTGTGATAACCATGCTTATTACAAGGGGGATTGCATAGCATAAGACCATTCATGAATGCTTGGATATGAGATCTAAAGTATGTATGGTAAATTTTATTCAAGACTTTGCGTTCAATTAATGACACATCCACAACCATTCAATTTCACATCTAACGATCAATAATCATTCTGGCCCCCGTATAACAAAAATAAATGGCCTCCCTATATACATTTCTCTTATGGGATTGTATACTATGAGACCATTTACCCTTATTACAAAAAGATCACAATCATTCTTAACCATTAAATATCAAACTGGATGGCTTCGAGTGCATCACAAACTTCTTGTCCATGACACTTACAACCACAAAATTTAAAATCTAACGGACAAAAGTAAAAGTAAATGGTCTCTTTCCATACGTTTCCTTTAAAAAATGTTGACCTTGCATATATACAGTTGCACATGGCAATTCAATACGTCGCCTAGGGACATTTGTTCCCCTAACACAACCATTGACTCACAAGCAACACTTACAAACTTGTGCCCAACCGACACGGAAAGAGTAAAGTGATGGTTTATCCATCAAGAACTTAAGAGATGTGATCATCATCTTTCCGTGAAGAAAACTGACATAAAGCGCAATGCTAACAAGTGAGAGAGAATGCTATATCATGATGCGTCAATCATTCAATGTCCAATGGTAACTCGTTTCAAGAATGAGGGAAAGATGCAGAGTTGCAGACAGATGAATAAGACTACCAACCAATTAGTGATACTCCATTGCTATCATTCACTAGGACAGAAGGATTCCTACATCCTCTCTAAACATTTCTCCTTATATATTAGGCAATCAAGGAAGGAAGAGTGCATAAAGCTAACATATTACAATATAACGAGAAACAGTGAGGGCTCTGAACGTATTGTCATCATTATTGCTGCATACAGCATGTGATCTTAAAATTACAAATATTCACTCAGCACTTACAGACAGTCCCATCCATTTTTCAAGGAGGGGATTCCCGCATTGATGGAAAAGCTGACCAAGAATATGAATTCTCGAGGCAGTGGAGATATGAGAAAAGAAGCCAATAGATAAATAATAAATTGAAACCAAACCAAAAATAATACAATGACACACCATGTCACCGCTGATTATGCTTGAGTTTGAGCCGCTTGGCCTTCCTCTCCCTCTCTCTTCTCTCTTCTTCTTCGATAAGTGCCAGCTCTCTCTCATCTTCCTCTTTCGCAATCTTCGCGCTACAGGATGATACAACATAAAATCACTAAATGCTCATCATACAAAGACGTAATGCATTTTCTATAATAAACTCCAAGTTAAAAGGAAACAAATGGAGAAATAAATCTACAATAATAATGATATTGGAACCATTCTTTAGAACTTTACATTCATGCTAATTTTCATCAAGAAATATATGCTTTAAATAAGTTCCATAAATTTTTGAATTACTTTTAAGCAGTTGAATTGCTTATCTGAAATAACCCATCATAATAATTCTGATTATTTATCACAGTTTATGTCAATTATCCATCACATATAGAAGTGATAAAGCAGCTGCCAATTCCTTTCATGCCTCAGAAAACTTAAAAATCATCCCACATTTATTTCTAGTGAAAATGACTTACCTCCTCCTCTCTTCTGCCTGGATACGGCTAAAGTCAACCTCCATGTCACTGTCATCATCATCAATATCTTTATATTTACCAGGATCATACCTGCAAACATGGATTTTTCATAAACAAATCAACTACATTGTCCACAGATGACCAAAATCCAGAAAATGGGGCTATACGAGCATGCAGAGTATCAGAACTCAAAAGTAACAGTATTACAATATTAATTGGAAAAGAAGATAACAAGGAAGGCTTACCGAAACATCTGTCTAATGAGATGAAGGGCATCCCCACCATCACCTTCATCTTCATCTGAATAACCATCTAGAGGCCTCTTCTTTGGCCGCGCTTGATGTGCAGGACGTGATGAAATACTCTTTGCAGGCTTTGCCTGTAATCAACAATATATTGTAGGACAATGTTTAACAAAAGTATCCTTGAAAAATGTTCACGTAAGTACAGACATCCCCTAAGAAATTTCATAAATTAATTAATCTTACCAGCAGGGAAACCACGTCCCAGATATCACTAATAAGTAACAAGAAGAACAATAAGACGAAATCAAATGAGTAACAAAAAGAACACATAAGATTTCATTAAAAATTAGGTGAAATTTGGACATAAAGGAGGTTCTTCAATGTAAATCACGATTAAGTTGCCCTATTAGGTTCTTTCATTGTACATTTCATTTCCTTATATTTTACAAGCTAAGCCAAAAGAATACTATTTACTTATAAACCACCAAAATTATTAATTTCAAAGGATTTATCATTTTAGTCTAAGGGTTTATTTTTTGTGGTCTTAAGTTCTTTTTAGGGAGTCTAGGATTTTTTATATTCTTTAGGATTTTTGAAGATGTTCAGAAAAATGGTTAGAATACTTATGAAATTACTTGTTTTATTTGGGGTAAAAGTATCATTACAAATTTTTTAAGTGAAGGGCTTATGAGGTATTTTTATAATATTTTAACTTAAGTGGGGGTAGTTTTGATCTTTTTTTAGTATAATGTAATAAAAAGACCTTAGGTTATAGGGTTTCTAACACTTTTAGGGCGTGAACAGTAAAAACATATTGTGAATAGTGCCAACAAGCTTATCAGAGTTTTGAGGTTACTTTTTTGTGCAAGGAAAGCCAGATCCACTCAAATCTGGCCTATTTTGATGGTTATTGAACAGTTTTGGTCTCTTTTTTCTAACTACAATTGGTATCAGAGCCTAGGTTTTCTTCAACAACAAAGCTAGGAATCTACAACAAGCCTAGCCGTCTAGGGTTTGCTGATTTTAGGCTAAGTTTTGCCAAATCAGCCTAGAACTTGCTGATTTCAACTAGGTTTTGTTGGTTATCTAGGGTTTGTGAATTCAGTGAACCTATGACAGCAAGAAGAAGTTGAGGCAAAGGTATTCATATGCCACCTTGTGATGAGCGAGATCAAGAGATAGAGGATCTGAGACAACAAGTTTACGAACTTACAAGGTGGCTTGCAGGCATCGATTGTGGGTGAGATGAAATTTTGCCATCCAAGATGATGTGGAGTACAACCCTTTTCACTATCATGCTTCGCGGGATGAGTCGAGTGAAAAGGAATACGATCGGAGGTATGGATGACACTCAAAATCCATAAATCTAAAAGTAGATATTCCTGATTTTGAAGGAAAGTCGCAGCCCGATGACTTTATAGGCTGGTTAAACACAATATAAATGGTCTTTGAATACAAGGATGTTCCAGAGAATAAAAAATAAATATTATTGAGATTAAATTGAAGAAAAGTGCTTCAGTATGGTGGGAACAACTGAGAGCAACACTAGAGAGAATGTGAAAGCCCAAAATTAATACTTGGGAGAAGATGAGAAAGAAACTAAAGGAAAAATACCTACCTGAAAATTATTTGCAGTCGTTATATTAAAAAATGCATGTGTTGCACCAAGGAGATAAGCCGATGGATGGATACAAAGATGACTTTCACCTTTTGACTGCCCGTAGTTATGTGATCGAGCGGAAGGAGCAGTCCATTGGCACGTATGTGAATGGTTTGTGCCAATCAATTCGAGATGTGGTAGTTTAGCAGTTGTATTGGACCTTAACGAGGTTTATAACCTTGCAACGAGGGTTGAAACTTAGCAAAAAAGACTCGTGCTCAGGTGCGAGGCAAGTGCAGGTGATGGGGGAAATAGGGCAGCAGCCAGTGGTGGCAATTTTGGAAGAAAAGACAGCGTGACTGGTGCCGGCTCAACATCTTGCACTGCTAGAACAGCCAACCAGCAAGGTGCCCTAGACCAAAAAGGAGTTGTTTCAGGAGTCGGGCAGCTCGAAAAGGGAGCCAATAGCAACATCAAGTGCAACAAGTATTTGCGAATCGGGCATGTCTCATCACAATGTCCAAAGCGCACGTTCATTAACCTTTATGAAGAGTTCTACAATGAAGACAATGAGCATTTCTTTGAAGGTGATCCCATCTATGATGAGCCAGTTGATGAAGAGGACCTGGAAGTGACCTATAATGTCATGGGAGGGCATTGGTGATCCGGCGCAGCAAGATTATACCCTAAGTAGTAGACAAGGCAAATAGGTTAAAACCGAAGAATTTCTCATCAATTTGCTTCCAAAATCAGCAAGGCCTTGATTGGGACTCTCCATTGGTCTTTGATGAGTGTTCAGATGAAAAGGGTAGTGATCCAATTTTTGAAGAAGAACCAAGTGCAAACAAGGAAGGTGACAATGGTCGAGATGAAGATGAAGAAATTTTGGAAGTGATTTGGTTAGTGAACTAAGGGTTGGAGATGGTTATCTTGTTGGTTTGTTCTAGGGATGAACCAAGGCCATTTCAGTAGGGTTTAATGGCTGTCCTGATGCGATTTCAGATAGTTAATGTGGCTGAATTTCAGCTAGTTAATGTGGCTAAACCGAGGGTACATATCATGGTTATTCAATCAACATATAATGACCCTCTCCTCGAGGGGTTCTCAAAAGTGTCTATGGATATATCAACTGATTGCAAAGACTCAGTTTTAGTGCACAGCCATTGTATTTTGACTAGTACAATAACCCACAAGTTCCAAGATGGTATTTACAATATTCAGATTGAAGAAAGTTGCAAAATGCTAATTTCATCTTAGCACACTTTAAAACTCGAGGACGAGTTTCCTCCAACCAAGGGATAATAATGGAGGAAAAAGCTATTATTATTATTGATATTTGTTTAATTTCAAAGGATTTATCTTTTTATTTTAGTCTTAGGGTTTATTTTTTAGGGTCTTAAGTTCTTTTTAGGCAAGTCGAGGATTTTTTATATTTTTTAGGATTTTAGGATATATTTAGAGAAGTGTTAGAATACTTACAGAATTATTGTTTTATCAGGGGTAAAAGTGACATTATGAATTTTCTTTTTAGTGAAGGGACTTATAAGGTATTTTTTAATGTTTCAACTTAACTGGGGGTAATTTTGGTCTTTTTCTAATCATAATGTAATAAATGGACTTGGATGTTAGGGTTTTTAACACTTTTGGGGTGTAAATAGTAAAAACAGATTGTGAATAGTTTTGGGGTTACTTTTTTGTGCAAAGAAAGCCAAATCCACTAAAATATGGCCTGTTTTGATAGTTAACTGTTTTTAGTCTTTTTTCTCTAATTTCCTGCATCAAAAATGCAATCAATGGATGCAAAAACAAATCCAAGCAAAGTATCAATCATCACCTTATGTTGAGATGATGTTGACGATCGTTTTGGTGCCACCTTAACAAGAGGCTTGTCCAGTACTTGAGGAGCCTTCTTAACAAGCTTTTCAGTGGATGATGGCTTCTTCAATAGGTGCGCCTTTTGTATGCCACCACTGTTGCCGGTGACCACAGAAAACAACTTCTTCTTCTCAACTGCTCGAGCTGAAGAAGCCTTTGTTGGTACTGGAGCCTTAGGTGAAAATTTCATACCATTAGGCCGAGGCACCTTCCCACCACTAGAAGAAGGAAACTTTGCACCATTAGGAGGCGGCAACTTGGAAACAACAGGCCGACCTGGCCCACTTCCGGCATTGTTACTGGGACGTTTCATTGCGTTAGAAGAGGAAGACTTCAAACCAGGACCCACTTTTGGAGGCCCAGTCTTAGCTTGCCTCTGTTGGTTCACAGAGACTATCTTCTTCTCCCTGTTATCAAGCTTTCTCCTTGGAGGCGATTGACTCAATTGAGCAGCTTTCAAATCAGCATAGACCTGTATAAGCCTTCTCCCCATAAAAATAAAAAGAAAGGGATGCAATTAAGAAAAGCGGGAAACAAGAGACAAAATGCAAGGCCACACCAGAAGAAGGCACCCAAACATTTCGGGGGACAAGCTCTTTTGGAGGTGAAGGAAGCTCTCCATCTCCTGACATTAGAAATGAGTAGTCTCTTGCATCCTTTAGCTTCTGTACTTTAAGTTTCATCTACAAAATCCAACCAAGAAAGGATTAGGCCAATTGTCCAGAAAATAAAAGGAAAATGCAAACAAAAAAAGACATACCTCATTAACAACCTTCAGACGCTGATCACGTTCACGAAATTTTCTCTCTGAAGTGGTAGAGGAAAGAGCCTTTTTATTCTGATTGGAAGTAGGTGAAAATCAGAACATGTTAAGAGGAGAAAAATGGTAAAGATCAATCAATGTTCAAGTAATTAATTATGATGGCTCAATACCTCTGATGAGGCTTTTGGAAGCTTAGCTGCCATATGTTCTGCCTCAAGCTTTGCACGGGTTTCTTCAATTACTCTACGAGCAATAACTGGTTGAGATGGGCCAAAGAAGGATCCAAAACTGCAAAAAAAATATTTCTTAACAAAGGTTGAATATTCTCATTTCTTGGAATGATAAAGAAGGAAGGCATGCACAGATGCATCAAAATTTGCATCCATGGATGAGCTTTCATGTGTATATATACATAGAGAAGATTCACTAACACCTCCAACCACAGTTGTGGGAAATCCACTTAAGACCCACCTAGCATTTTTTACATAAAATATGGGGTTTTCTATGTTTTGTTTGGGCCAACAAGCAGAAATTCAGCCTCTGATGTCCTGTCTCTTCTAAAGTTGGCCATGTCAAGCCAAAAGGCCAACTAGGTTGCCAAACTGGGGTAGCAGCATCAAGAAGTAATTTCCTTCCACAGTAGTTTTCCATTCATAGACAGAGCCAGGTAAAAAAGAAAAAGAAAAAAAAATCACCACAGGAATTATAGCTTCTTTTTTCTTTTCTTTTCTTTTCTTGTTTTCCGGGGTGAGGGGGGGGGGGGTGGGTGGTGGTGGTTTCTATAATTCAGTTTCCATTGCTGTAAAAAGTGGAGTTAGGAGTGAAAGCATTTTATAACATGGAATAAAATGAATAGAAAATTTTGTATTAGGCACATGTACTTCTCATTAAAGCACAAAATACTTCTAGAAAGTGGGGACAAAAAGTAGGACATAAAAATAATCATACAGTAGGGAATTAAAAGCAGGATTCATTCATCAGAATTTGATAATAAAGGAAATTTATAAGAAGTATCATTGAACAAAGAATAGGTAATATTATAATAGTGTTTTTTTATAAATTTTACTACAGATCATTATAATATATTGATAAAATCACTAATCTTATTTTTTATGACTAGTTGAACTTGATGAAAAAATAAATTGAGATATAAAGACATAACACAATCTAGTTCTATAATTCCAACTGGAGAAATCTTACTATGGGTTGCTAAAAGGTCACGTCTTAATCGCCCAACATTAGATTGGCAAGCAAGGTATTTAACCTCATCAACCAAGCAGAGCATCAATAAATTGTTCCCTACATTGCACAGTGCATATGAACCTGCTCATCAATACAAGCTGGAGAAGGTGAAACTGCACCAGTCAGCATTGAGCGAATGCGATCTATCATAATTCCCATTAAATTGGGAAGTCTTCGTTTTACAATGCACAAAATAAAAAGAAGCCAAATGTAGCAGAAGCAATCATGGTAAAAGTAATTTCTACTTATTTACTGGTTCTCTGAAGCCTGGAAGGTGGAAATTGCAGTGGAAATTGCCCTCAGATTGTAAATACTTGGCCATTGGAGGAAGTTTTTACATTATAACCACCCGCAACTCCAGGCACCAACCTCAGCACACCCAACACCTTGGCACTGCCAAGAGTTCTACATTACACTGGTGAATAACTTTGAAAACCATATACTCTATAGAGATAATAGAGATATCTAGCTCCTTTTATAAAATAAATAAGCCAGTTTTGTGAGAGGCAAACAATATGTATCAGAGCTCTCTGATTAGGTGTTTGCTACATATGATCACCAAGAGAAGTCCTGCCACATTTTAAAAAGTAGACTATCATATTAAGGTAATGGGTTTCCAACTCATAAAAGAGCTTGAATGTTATATCCATCAAACCATACACATGGTGCTTCTGGGTATATCCTAGATTACCTGGATTAACAAATTGCGTATGCTTTTGGAAAACCAATTCTTGGATGGTGTGCTTTAACCCAAAACAAGCTTTATGGGAAATATTAAACCTGGGTCTTGAGAGAGAAAAAGCTTACTAAACAGCCTTTGTTTCTGGAGGACCTGGGTTTTATAAAAACAAGTGAAATTTTACCCAGGATCCAAAAAATCATAGATAGTTATGTAAAGTTTTAAATAATCGTAATAAGTATAATTGTATGAGAATAGGCAATAAAAAGAGAGAAAGTAGACTTAGGTGGTTTGGTCATGTGCAGCGTCGATCTAAAACAGCACCAGTTAATAGGGGTGATTTGGTTTATGTGGAAAGCTCTAAAAGGACAAGGGGAAGGCCCTAAAGGATAGGGATGGAACGAGTGAGAAAAGATGTGGTGACTAAGGGTAGGGCCCTTGATAGAGTGAAAGGCGAAACCAGATCTGTGTAGCCGACCCCAAATAGTTGGGCAAGGCTTGGATGATGATGATGATAAAGTATGACTGTATGAGAATCATTTAAAGGAAAAAGATAAACATAGATTCATCTATATGGTAATGCTTTCTCTACATTTTAGGCTAATCAGTTTCCATCGAATACCTATTCTTTGCCAAATTGTTCAGCCATTTCTTTCCTCCTGATTTCTAGCTAAATTAAATCACACAATAATTCACTCATAACATGGAGTCAGCGAACAAAGCAATCAGAATTAAATGAAGAGATGGAGCTCACTTGTCTTTAGGGAGGGTTCTCTTCATCTCTTGTGAAAGGCCAACCGCAGCATTTGTTTCCTTCTTCATTTGTTGCCGAATCATTTCCTTCAACTTTTCCCTCCTATCAATATATTCCATTTGTTCCTTGGCTATCTGAGGATCTTCTTCCTCTTCTTCCTGAGCTGCCTCCTCATATTCGATTTGTTCGCCCTCTTGGTCCTCTTCATCATCTTCGTATTCATCGAGATCTCTAGAGTAATCTCTGTGGTTCTTATGTGAATCCTACAAAAGGAATGATTTTAAGATCCAAAACACAAGTATGAAAAAATTAATCAATTGAGTCAAAAATGCAATATAACTGTCAAAAAAACAAATAACTCACATTGCAAAAGAAAAAAAGAACTATATTTCAGTATATATCAATAGAATACTTACGATCCGATCGTGTCCCCGCATAGTCAATAAATTTCTAAGAAGCTCACCATGGATTGTGGAACAAAATAAGGAAATGATAGAACCTGAAAGTTCCAACGCAAAAAGTCTTTCAGAGGGATCCAAATAAAAACAAAAGGCATGAAGCAATGCTCCACACTGGACTATGTAAGAATACAATGACAAAGCAACAATATCAACAATCGATGTTCATAAATAAATCTTAAGAGCAAATTTTAAATAAAGCACATATTACACTGTTATACTTGACAAACATAAGGTACATGATATTTCTCTTTTCTGGTGAATAATGGTCTAAATTATAAACTACAAGGCATCAGTCCTAAAGAAGAAAGAACATATCGACCTAAAATTCATTGTATTTTTCTGGATAAATTTCCACGTTCAGATAACATAGAGAAGCATAAACTATTTTCTATTCCTTGCATACATTAACAAGAAATTTTATTATGTGAATATCTGCCCTATTAGGATTTCAGAATAACATTTTGGCTAGATTAGGTGGGACATGGGCCTTGTTGCCTATGTTCCAACTAAAACTCAACGCATACTATACAAATGATATCATATACATCTCAATTTTCAGAACATAATTCAAAATAATAGCATTTTGAGGAAACACTAGAATGGAGACTTCATCAGTATTTAACATCAAAACAAAAGACGCCTAAATACTTCGACAGAGGCATTACATATGGCCATGGAGAACTAAATATACAATGCAAGCTTAAAGTAACTCAATATCATGATTAATCTAGATAAAATTATTACTAGCGCTACAACTCAAAAACACAAATAGAAACCATTAACTGATGAAGTTTTGAAATAGTTACTGATGCCTTAGATTATTTACAATATCCCTACCATCTATTTGAATTTGAAACACGAATTTTGGAAACAACAACTGGATATTAGTTCGTAAAATCAATTCAACCTAATGCAAAGGATTAAACCCTATGTATTCTCGGGAATCATTGTCAAAGTACAGCTACAATCCAACATATATAGAAGACCCAAAATTCAACAGTTATTTGCATCGAATTACATAGAAAGAATCGCTACTTTCACTGTCTATAGGAAATTAAAATTCAAAACAATAAAAAATAAAGCAAACAGAGTGATCAGACGGAATTTATTTAAAGAGAAAACTGATAAGAAAGAAGAAAAAATCTTAATTTTTATTCAAATAAAGAAAACCCTAATTCTTTCTCTAGAATGCAAACCCTAACTAAAAGAAAATCTCCCTAATTTTTATTCAAATAAAGAAAATCGTAATTCTTTCTCTTGAATGCAAACCCTAACTAAAAATAAAGCAAACACCACTCTTCATCAGAACAATACTCATCAAACAACAGTTAACAGTCTCAAAAAAATGACTCATCAGACAATGATTTAACATTAAAAAAATCAAAAAGAAAATATGAGATATTCACCCTACATATAAACATTCATCCAATTCCTAAATTTATCAAAATGCTAAAGTTAAGAATTTCTGACCAATTTTTATTCTCCTGAATTCACATAAAATTAGAATTAACTGCACATCGGGCTAGAATTTTGTTCAAAAAGAATAAAATAAATAAAATGGCATCAAGATTAAAGAGGAAAACTAAAACAACTGAGTATCTTCAATCATCAAAGGGGCACAAACTGTGGTGCAAAGACAAGAAAATGGTGATCGGACCGAATCTTAGCAGCAAAGAAAACAAGGTGTCAATATGAGCAGCTTGGAGGGATAGAGGAGTTGAGTGATAAAATAGGGTTCCAAAAAGCCTGGTCGAAGAAGTAAATCGGACCTTTTATATACGTACAATTACTAAATGTTGTCTTTTGGCAAAAAGAAGTGCTTCTAGTCTCCTTTTTCTCTATATTGCAAGAGAAGAATATTGATCCTTTTTAGTGGAAAGCGTGTTGTCTGCCGGAGGATGCAATCCTACATTATTGTTCCTTGAGTGACACATCAAACATCCATCATGAGGATGGAGGTAAAAAGATGTCGTCTCACAAAAAAATAATATTGATCGTCTAAAATATTTTCAAAAATATTATTTTTAATTTCTAAATTTTATTTATTTATTACATATTAATGATCCCCAAGGTAGAGATTATATACGGAAAAGGTTTGTATAAGCCTCCCATCTTATACTATACAAGTAAGGCACATCTATAAATTTTGCCAAATGATGTAGTTTGGCTGTCGGAATTCTTATGATGGCTTGAAAATCTATGTTCAACTCTAATTATGAAATTTAAAATTCTAAAAACAGTGCATATTGAGCAGGTCTATAAGCACTTGAAAATCTTGAAAATAGACAGTCCATGACTTGTTACAAGATGCACTATTTTTAGGACTTAGAATTTCTTTTCTTTTTTTTCTTTATATCTATATACACTTGGAAGGTTTTTTTATTCTAGATTTTTTAACTGCACCTTACTTCCATAGAATAAGGTTGCAACCTTATATGAAAGTTTTCCATCATATATTCCTAAAAAATTAGTCCAAAATCCATCAAAAAAATGAATCATTGGAGAGAGGGTGCATATCTACTATGTCCCTTTTTAATATGGAGAGGGTTTCTACGATCGTACAACTCACATTTACATGTGCAGCGCCCCATAAAATCATGGATTTTATAGTAATTAACGTGTACATACCTCTAAAAGTACCATTATTTTAAAAAGTTCACTTTTTTAACGTTGTTATACTCATACCAGATTTGTTTGCCATTTTCCTAAAATAACAAAAATGCCTATAATTTGGATTTTGAAGATCCGAACTTTATCAAAGTCCCTTAAGGTACCTTCTAGGGCCAAAAATACTAGGAACCTCTAAAGAACAAAAACTTCGGATTTTCACAATGCAAAGTTTTCTTTTTTTATCAAGGAACAACATTGGATATTCAAATTCCAAATTTTTGGTTGAAAGATGATACAAAAAAAGAGTTCGACAATACAAAAACAACGTTGGATTTTCTATATTTGAGGTTTGTTTGTTGAACGACAATACACAAACAACTCAGGGTTCTAAAAATCAGAAGTTTTTCTTTTGAAGGAAGGCCACTTTGAATACTTTGGAGTTTGGATTATCATAGTCCGAAGCTAGGGTATTTTAGGAAGCGAATTCAAAAATGGAGAAAATGGGGATGAATGCGAGATTTGTAAAACATTAGTTGTAAGGGAATTTTGCAATTATGGTTAATAAAAAGGATATTTATGAAATTTCTCTAGATTTTAAAAGGAAAAAGTTTCTATAAGGTTGCCTATGCTATAGAAGTAAGGTGCCCCTAAAAAATCTAGTAGATAAAGGTGTTCCAGAGTTGGAAAACCTTCCAATTGATCATCTTGACCTCGAGATGTATGGACGCAAAGAAAAATAACAATTTTAAGCCCTAAAAATAATGCATCTTGTAAAAAGTTATTCGGGTCATCTATTCAAGTGTTTCTAGATTTGCTCGATCTGCACCATTTTTAGAATTTTAAATTTCATAAATAGGGCTAAACATATATTTTTAAGTCATTGTAAGGTTCCCGACCCCCGAACTACATCCTCTGGTAAAATTTAGATGCGCTCCTTACTTGTATAGAACAAGGTTGCGACCTTCTACTATATAAGTAAGGTGCACCTATAAGTTTTTCTAGAAGATGTAGTTCCGATGTCGAAAACCTCACAATAGCTTGAAAATCTATATTCAACCCTAATTATGAGATTTAAAATTTCAAAAACAGTGTAGATCAAGCAAACCTATGAAATTGAAAATCTTTAAAATAGACGGTCCATATAACTTGCTACAAGATGCATTATTCTTAGGACTTGAAAAAAAAAAAATTCTTTATATCCATACATCTCGAAGTCAATATGATAAATTGGAAAGTTTTACAACTTCCGGATACTCTTTTCTATTGGATTTTCGAATTGCACTATATTTCTACAGTACAAGGTTGCAACCTTATAAACTTCTTCCAATTGGCAAAATAAGAGCCCAAAAAAATTGTACAATCCCTCTACCATAAAAGAGGAAAACTAGGCTTTTTTATAAACATAAAATTACTAAAAAGGTATGGTTTGCATAAGGTTGCGACCTTAGCAATCATAGTAAGGTGCACTTCCAAACTTTGACATAAGAAGCAATTTTGATGTCAAAAATTCTTAAGATGGTGTGACAATCTATTTTCATCTCGAGCTATAAAATTTTAAACTCCAAAAATGGTTCGAATCAAGCAGATCCATAAAAATATGAAAATCATGAAAATGGTCAGTCCAAACAATGTATTGTAAGACGTACTACTTTTGGGACTTGAAATCTTCTTTACTCCATATCCATACATCTCGATGTCGAGATGTTAAATTAGAGATGTGTTTCCTACATGAAAACAACCTTTTTTGAGAGATTTTGGGGTGCATCTTAATATTACATTTTAATGTGTCAACTTTATATAGACTTTTTCCTTATTAAAATACCCTAAAAAAACCAGCACAAATCCCTCTTTACTCTTTATTGTGAAAGATCCCTAAACATGGCTCTTACCGTTTTTAATGTCATGTCAGAAGTTCAAGCTTTTCAAGAAGCCCTTGAAATTTTCTAAAATGATTGTTTTTAATTTGACCTATGTTTCTTTTAGATCCTTTTTTTTTCTTGTGGAAACATCTGTTTATCACTTTCTATTTATATAAGGTTGCAATTTTATACTATAGAAGTAAGGTGCACCTCAAAAACTTAGTAAAAAAGAGTGTTTCGAAGTTGGCATACCTTCCAATTGATCATCACCACAACAAGATGTATGGTCTAAAGAAAAAAACGAACTTCAAGTGCTAAAAATAGTACATCTTGTAACAAGTTATCTGGACCGTCTACTTTTATGTTCTTCAAGTGTGTATAAATTTCCTTAATTTGCACTATTTTTAAAATTTCAAATTTCACAATTACGGTTGAACATGGATTTTCAAGCCATCACAAAGTTTTCGATACCAAAATTACATATTCCAACAAAACATGGATTTTCAAGCCATCACAAAGTTTTCGATACCAAAACTAGATCTTCTGACAAAAGTTAGAGGTATGCATTATTTGTAAACGAAACCACGCATACACCAAAAAATGAAGTGCATAAAAATTCTACAAAGAAAATTCTTAATGAAGAAATATTCAGTATATAGGATGACTGACCACCTCTCAAACTTGCAGACCTTCTCTCTAGCCACGCCTCACTATAAAAGTGGCAAACCACACAACAAGGATCTCTAGGACAACCTCTGTCTCGTGGCAAGGCCTCCAAGTAATGCTTCTCACATAGACCTAATGTGATAGCCCCACTAAAATGCCTCATGTAATACCTAACTATATATATTGGGGAATGATTTCATGAAATTGTGTCATTGTGATATAAAGAAACCACACTTCTAGAAAACCATATTTGTGGCATTTGTATGACCCCAAATTTTGCACAGACACTCTCTTCATCCTAATGATCAATTTCAAAAAATAAAATAAAATTCAATTTGCACCTTACATATGGTCAAAATAAGTCCTCTCCAACAATGAATCCAAACCGTTCATTTGGTGAATTTCAAGATCTAGGCATTTACAAATTCAAAATAATTTTATTTTTTTATATTGTTAATCTAATGATAATAGAGCTATATAAAAAACTTGGAAAAAAAAAATCCTTCAAAGGCTTAGATCTAAGCATCTCACTAAAATGAACGGTCTATATTAATTCGGCTAAAACATAGTTTCTAGGAAGTGGTTTCCAATTTTTCCTTTTTTGTAACTGTTCACTAGAATGAAAAGAGTGTATAATTAAAAATTGGGATCGATCGAATAGCCCTAACATGGTTTTTAAAGATTGATTTATTATATCACTATATAAATTGCTGTATGAAATCACTGCCCATGTCTATTATAGCACTACCGATCGTTATCACCCTAATCCTAAACAACCTTTAATTCTATCACATTTAACCCATTCCTAAACATATGCCTAGTCCTATTAGAACTCTTAATAAATAGAATTTAATTCCTATTGCACATCTTCTTGGACTCCTATCCTCACAAGAATCTCATCTTCAATTGATTAATTATTTTTAGCAATCCTTTTTTGGGTTTCCATTAGGTAACTAGTGCTATTAGAACTCTTAATAAATAGAATTTAATTCCTATAGCATATCTTCTTTGACTCCTATCCTCACAAGAATCTCCTCTTCAATTGGTTAATTACTTTCAGTAGTCCTCTTTTGGGCTTCCATTAGGTGTATTTTTTTTTCCATTATTCACCCATTGGGTATCACGAAATTGATATTTGTTATTTATAATGAAATGATATCTTATGGGGGGGTATGTTGCTTGTTTTGTTTTTCATATGTGTGAGGGTGTCAGGATTGTCTCTTACGAGACTATAGTACTATGATGGTATTGTAATCCAAGCCAAATGAAAATCAGGCATCCTTTGAATGCTCTAAATTCTTTTATGCCCTGGTACTTCCAAATGATCTAGTTCATTTATAATGTATTTGTGGGTCAGAATTCAGATTCCCTTATTTTTTGGCAAAATTGAAGATAAGACAAATTCCATTCTCATTAGCTAGGCAACGATGTCTTTTCATCTGCTTGCTAGGAAAGTCACCACACAGTGGAAACACAAAATTAATATAAGGATCAGACAGAGATTACGTATCTCTGAAAAAACTAGTGTACCCTTATATAGATTTGCTTAACTTATGCTTTTTAATTTTTAGCGAATGATGCTCGTAATCTCAAGCCAATCTATTAACTACTTGAATATAAAGCTTGTGAATCTTCGAGCCTTGATGGAGCTCGTCTGAGGAAAATCAAGGTTGATGACATCTCTTATATGAAGAAGGAAGATATCTCTTTTAGAGAGAAGAAATTATGAAAAAGTGGCTTGTGGGAGAGTAATAAAGCAGTGGGAGAGAAAATAATGGAGCAGCACATGTGGAATATAGAAAAATAATGGAGTTTGGCACATCTGTAAAGCTCTTGTTACAAATGCATACATACAGTCAACATTTTTCCCAAAAAAATGGCAATATATATTCATGAAATTAACAAGGAAATCTTCACATAAACTTGAACATCTAATATGGAAAGGAAGCAACACAAAACCTCAAATTATGCAGCCACGTAATAGTAAACCAAGAGAATGCAATACTCTAACAACGTATTTATAAACACACTAAAACGCAGAAACACTCTTCTGACAACAGAGATTGAATAGACCAACTAAATTTCATGTGATATATTAGAAAAATTTCATGGTCAGGTCTGCATCAACCCTTTTGACGCCTAACAACATATAAAACTTATCTTACAAAACAGTAAATTGGAAGGAGGATGCAAAGTTTCAACATAGAAGATAGTTTGCATCATTGAATGATTCGATTCATTAATATTGGGATCCGAATCTTGTATCAAGCCGACCCCTAATAATTGAGATAAGGGTTAGATGATGACGATGATGGCATACCTTGTATCAATGAAATGGAGATAAAGGAGGCAACATTTCGAGATAGACTTTAGACAATTCAATAGTTGGTCTCATCCTTTCGAGGTAATATTGGGAAACAAGGGACATACCATCAAGTTTCTGCAACTTATTTCGAACAGCTGATTACGCAACCACTACACTTCATCAACCATGAATTCTGTCTGCAAAAAAACCAATGGATTCAAAATTTTGCATGAAGGGAAAAGTTGAAACTACTCTGCAAAATTTTGTGGTCCAAATTTCACCTGATTCCTTTTACTGATACCCATAAATTTATTAATACTTTATCAGAATTTTCCCCAAATTTATTCCCCCATAAATTGAGGAGTGCTTCCAGCTTTCTTGTAGACTTCAAAACTCCTGAACTATGAAATACTAATTTACCTTTCACTGAATGGCCTAAAGTAAATGGATTAAGCCCCATAACAACAATACCACGATTCAAACTTCAAGAATATCTCAACAAATTCAATCAAATTTAACCATTCATTTTTCATGGAGTTCACTATGAAGTTTGGATACATTTTCTCATGGATTTCAACCCAAACTTTCAGTAATTTCCAGTAAAATGTAACAGATTCTCTACCCAATTTCACTTAAACTATGCCTAATATTACACTTACCAACATCGCAAACAGAAGGAGATAGAAAGCAACAACAACAAAAAAAAAAACAGATACCTTAATTTCTTAACAAATATTCCCCAAAAAGAAAAAAAAACAAAAACCCTAAGCGTTAATCTTACCAGTTGATTTCTCTGGGGAGAATTCGTATTAGATGTTGCTGAATCCATGAAAGGATAAGCTTTCAAAGGCTCAAATCCTCCAAAAATTGAGAAAAAATCTCTTAATTTACCTGTTTTTTAACGCAGTAACCCTAAATTTGGAGGAGGTTTTCTATTATTCGAATTCGAGGATAGAAAAGATGAAGAGAGAGAAACTAAAGCACGCGCGGCTGGTGCAGCAGTTGATGTTGCCACCCTAAAACATTTGCATATATTATCGGGCTACGCCTCAAAACGTTACAGCCCCCAATCCACTGCAACTTTCTTTAGGTAAACAGAAAAATAGGAGAGCTCCGGTTCAGTTTTACGGCTTGGGCGTGTTTGATTTTTGGAATTCGTGGTTTTGGAACTGAATATTTCTATTAACTTTCCTGTTTGATAATGGGGGTAAAAGATGGAAATTGCCATTTATACTAGGGATCAAGGAACTTGGGGTATCTATTTTATAAAAAAATATATGTGGAAGAAACGTATATAAGGGCGAGGTTCTAACCAATCAAATTAAGATGCACCTCAAAAATTCATTAGAAGAGATTGTTTCAATACTCAAAAATTCTCAAATTGATGATCTCAACGTCAAGATGTACGGATATACAAAAAGAAAAAAAGTTTCTAAGTCTTGGAAATAGTACATATTGTAATGCATATTTAGACTTTCAATTTTCAAGATTTTCGAATGTTTATAGATCAGTTCAATCTATACTATTTTTAAAGCTATAAATTCAAATGTTTATATATCTGCTCAATCTATACTATTTTTAAAACTTTCAATTTTATAATTAGAGATGTCCAGTATTAAAACAACATTTTTCGATACTAATTGAAGGTGCGCTTTACTTTGATAGTTTCGAGTATTGTCTTATATAAATCATACCAATTTTTAAAATGAAATAGTTTAGATAAGGATGTAACCTTATAATGTAGAACTACAAATGCACGCAAAAAATTCATCAGAAAAAGGTAGTTTTAATGTTGAAAAACCCTTTGATTGATTATCTCAACATCGAGATGTATGACCATAAAAAATAAAAATATTTTAAGTCAAAAAAATAATGCATTTTGTAACATATTATCTACACCGTCCATTTTCAAGATTTTCATATGTTTATAGATCTACTTGATTTTAACTATTT
>NW_006500010.1:2911271-2926325 GCF_000471905.2 Amborella trichopoda
TTTTTATAATTAGATATGAAAATACATTATTAAATAATCCTAAGATTTTTTTACACCAAAATTACATGTTATAATAAAATTTGGAGGTACACCTTAATTGGATTGTTTAAGGTTGCAACTTAGTAAAACCGCACCCTTTAAAAAACTTATTGCACTACCTAAATTTCTACATACATAATCAACAAACTAGAATCTTAAAGAGTCTTGTGAAAATCTCTCCCTCTCTCTCTCTCTATTTCAATGTGGCCGCTCTCATGCCAACAATTCGTGTTTTTTAGGGCAAACAAATACCCTAAAGTATACCATTCCATTGCGTTAGTTGACGGAAAAAGTTTATATAAGTTGTCAACCTTATATTGTAGGAGTAAGTTGCACCTAAGAAACCGATTAGAGAAGGTTGCTCCTATGGTAGAAAACCCTGAAATCAATCATCTCGACCTCAAGACTTCTAGAAAAAAAAAAAAAGGGATTTCTAGTCCTAAAAATAGTTCATCTTTTAACACATTATTTGGACCGTCCATTTTCAAGTTTTTCAGGTGTTCATAGATATGCTTGATCGTCACCATTTATGAAACTTTAAATTTCATAGTTGGGGGCAACAATATATTTTCATATCATGCAGTACCGAAACTGTATTTTCGGCATAGTTTTGAGATGCACCGTACTTCAATAGTACAAGGTAGACACCTTATACAAACGTCACCCTTAGTTGAAAGCACAAATCAAACTAAAAGGAAAAGCTTATATCTATTGAATACTTCATGAAATATTACATTCTCTTATATCATGCCCATAAGTTTGCTCTTATAAACAAAAAGAGCCCAAATATACGTAAACCTCAAAACCAAAAACATAGAGAAGACGTACGAGAGCTAGACCAAGACCATCTTTCTTATTCTACATTCATAGCTAAAGCTGCTAAACCACTTCACAATGGTATCAGAGCAAATCTTCTAAACCCAAAGGGCCCCTGCCTTTCTGAGCATGGGCACAAGCTTGCCACTGAGGTGAACAGACATAACCTTATCAGTGGGGCCCACGAAATGGCCCCCGATAAAAGTGGCGGGGATTGGAGGGCCCCGGCCTACCAAATTGGCCAACGCCCTCTCTATCTCTCTCCCATTGGGAAGCTCATCGACCTCGTACACAGTGGCATGGACACCGAGATCATGGAAGAAGGTCTGGATGGCATGGCTCATGGGGCATGTGCTCTTGCTAAACACCACCACTGCATTTTGTGATGCCATCCTCTTCACCTTGTCCATCTCTCACAAAATAGAAAGTGACCCACCTGCTTCCTTCTTCTTATTTCTTAATGAAAGAGAGTATTTGTCTGTTCCTTGCTTTCACCTCACTAAAAAAAGAGCAGTTGTGGTTGAGCTCCCCTGTTTGTTCTCTCCCTTGAATGAAAGAGGAAGACTATAATGCAGAACTTTTAGACAAATTAGAAGAGAAACAAGGCAAAATGTATAGGTTCTGAAGACAAATTTGATCAAAGTCCAGAAAAATGTGTGCCTTCAGAGTCAAATCCAAACAAAACTTGGTAGTTATGGTTTCCGAATGACTAGTATTGATTAGAAATTTGAACAGGTAGTGGGAAAGGGGACAATGCTCGAAAACAGGGTCAGAAGGAGAGATTCAGCAAGCTTGTTACAATATTCAGCTAGGTCTGAAAAACTAACGATCGAGAAATTCCTGCACCGTTAAATATGAGAATTACACAGATGAAGGCCTGTACCCAAAAAGATATGAAAGGAAAAGAGTGAGATTCGATCGAATCACTCGGCAGTAAGCGAAGTGGAAGCAGCTTAACCAGAGACTTGAGTTGAAAATAGTGCAGCTACTCCAGATGATTTAGTCCCCAAGTATCTCAAACTCTAAAACGAAAGATAGCAAAATTCAGTAAAAAAACTTAAATTTTTGCTGCTTTCTAAGGCCAAACTATCCAACAAAGAGAAACTCAGGTGAAAACTCTTGCTAAAATATGTACATTTTAGCTAAAATCTTCCAGTTAGGCTCTGCAAAAAGGTGAGTTGATGATTCAGACGAAAAAAAATAATTGTGTTAAGGCAGAAGAGTGTGTGGGATATATGAAAGTGGAGGTTGCAGGAGGGTTTGATTTGATGGTTTGAAAGAGAAGGGAGGTGAGGTGCTGTATTTATAAGCTCGCTAAACTAAAGCGAAGAGAAGGAATAATATTTTAATTTGATGTAATTGGAATTCCCATCCGTTCTCGATTTTTTCATGGACAGCGAACTTACAAAAATATTCGCCGATACACACGTGCAAAGACACGATTCCGGGTATGACTAAGATGGGCGTTTTTGGAGGTATCTCGAATTTTCTCTATTTTTTAAAGTTCCATAAAATTTTGGCTTATTTTTAAGGTGGAGAATATCCTCCGTACGCTATGCTTTCTATTTTTTTTTGTGTGGTTTGTGTAAGGCTGAGGCTCCAAACAATCGAAGTACGGTACACCATGAAATACTGTTGAAATATGCTTTTTTGGTATTAAAAATCTTTGTGATCGCTTTAAACTTTATTTGTTATATTCAGTTATAAATTTTAATGCTTAAAAAATAGTATAAATTGAGGAGATCTATGAACACTTAAAAATCTTAAAAATTGACGGTCTAAAAATACCTTATAAGAAATACTATTTTCAAGATTTGAAGTCCAATTTTTTTTACCATTTCGATGCATCTTAAGGTCGAAATAATCGATTTGCAGATTTGGTGTATTGAAATAACCTTTTCAAAGGGATTTTTGAGGAGCACCTTCATTTAATTGTTTAGGGCCTTGCCCTTATATAAACTTTTTTATTTTTTGTTTCTTTTATGGTTTCTCTTCACATTTAATTGGAAAGAAAAAGTTTATATAAGTGTGAGAGTCTAAACAATCAAATTAGGGTACTCCTCGAAGTTTTCAAAGAGACTGTTTCGATATCCAAAAATCATCAAATTGATAATCTCGATCTCAAGATGCATGGACATGAGAAAAAATGGATTTTAAGTTCTGGAAATAGAGTATCTTGTAATACATTTTTTGACGGTCAATTTTAAAGTTTTTATAGATCTGCTAGATCTACACTATTTATTAAGCTTCAACTTTTATACTTATAAATAAAAATATATTTTAAGGCTATCATAAAGACTTTCAGTATTGAAACAACATTTTTTTACACTATTTGAAGGTATGCTCAAATAATGCATTTTACTTTGATTATTTAGAACCTCGGCCTCATACAAACGGCACCCTTAATCGAAAAGGTACGAGATCGACTCGTTTTTGGAGTGTGAGTATTCACAAGAGTTGCTTAGAACGTCAAATTTCCCCTTCCTTTTACTACTAAGAACCAAAATATTTGTTTCAAAATTTCAATAAACATGGTTTTTTTTGTATATATATATATATATATATATATATATATGGGTTTGTCTAGAGTTAACAACCCCTCAATTTACAAAGGTTCAAGTTATAAAGGGTTGTGATTGGTCTATTTATCAAAACAATCATTACTTTTTATTAAAAATTTATTTAAATATGTAACATTACCATTAAGCAATAACAAATTTGAATTTTTCACAAAAGTAGATTGGCATTTTGAAAGTTGGTATCATGAAACTTCATTTGTAGAGTGTCATTGTCTTTTAGTTAAATTTTCAATTTTACCCCTTATAGAGATAACAAAAGTACCATTTGTCTTATAATAATATTTACAAAATTGCCCCACAAAAGTAATTTTTTTTTAAAAATAGAATACAAAATTAATAAATCCACCTTCACAACTCTCTCTATACCTTTGTAATTTGAAGGGTTGTGAAGTTTAAAATATCTTTATATATATATATAAAAGTCTTAAAAGCGCTTATGGATGCATTTGTATAGTGTTTCGCCCCATAAAGGATATGCTATGTCCATGACGGTCTTTTAATCCACGCCGTTCAAAAAATCGAACGACGTCGAGCCTATAGGCGAAAATACTGTTCATTTCACCCATAACCGTTGCAGAGTCTCCTCCACACACACACACACACATATATATATTTATTTATTTATTTATTTATTTATTTATATATTTTTTATTTTTATTTTTTTTGTTGGAATTCCTTTTTAGAATGTATCCATCTCGTGAGCATCTGATGTGCTGGAAGATGAGTATGGAGTTTATCCAATACGACCACCTTTTTTTCCCAAGTGAGATTCTCATCCGATACAAAATTACGAGGAAAAATGTACAAGTAAAATGAGTGAAGGAGATAAGAAAGAAAAAGCCACATTTTGGAAGCACCTTATGAAGTAAATATCTACAAAAATCTTGGTGAATAAAGAGAATATTTACTCCCGGATTTCAATCTCGTTGAGATAGCGAAGTTAGATTTCTTTCAGATAAAGAAGCCACTTTGGGTTTTTTTTAATTTTGTCGTAAAATGAAAATGTTTGATAAAATTAGCCATGCTTATGTTTATTACGTAAAATCCAGAATTTCACATGTAAATGTCCCAGAGTTTAACATGTAAAATAGCTGCTTTATTTTAAGAGGGTATGACAAGGGAACTCATAAATAATTAAAAATAATTCAAGATTATATGCATTTTGAGACTTAAACGACTGCAAATATTGTCGTTCATTTGATGGTTTAACAATTATGAACAGTAGCTCGCCATTTAGAATTATGCTACGTTTCAATGGATCCAACCTTTTCCATCACCGTTCCACCATTAAATGAATGGTGAAGATATGGATCACCTTGCCACATATTTCCCGCATTGTCCTCGTTTGGTTTGACCACTTAGCACATTTTTAAGTTGAGTTTTTTTTTTTTTGGTAATTAAGTAGAGATGACGAGCCTCTCTATGTTTTTTTAAATTATTAGTAGTTTTTAATGCGTTAGGTGATAATGAAAGCTTCGACCTTAGCTGGGGTACAAGTGGTCCTACGGCCATGACCCCAACCCTATTCTTCAAAATGGTAAGTCAGTAAGGATTTGGACCAAACTATTGAAGGAACTTCTTCGCAACATATTTATCCTCCACCAATTTTTGAACTCCACTTGTTTGAGAAAGACCTATGTACGCCCCTAAACCCTTTTAACCACCGCTAAGTGATAATGTACGTTAGTGGCATTTATTGGTAGTCATAATTTCATAATACACTAAGCGTGGGGTGGCAATTGGCCAGGCAGCCCAGTAGATGCCCAGAAAAACTAAGGCCTAAACCGCATAATATGGCCCAACCAGGCTAAGGCTAGGCCACTATTACTCGAGGCCCCAAGTTGAACTAGGGCCATGACAAGCTGGCCGCATCTCGACAATTATTTCCTTAATATGTTTTTCTTGTTTTTGTTTGACTATATTTGGCCTACCCAATTTGAGAACATTTGGGCCTAGGCCTGAGACTCATCGTCGAGGTCTAGGCGGGGCCATGCTCAGGCAAGCCCTATAGGGACCAGAGCAAGGGCCGGCTTACCATGGCCACCCTTAAATCTAAACTTGCCCTTATATCATACTTATTTTTTTGCAAAAAAATTTATGTCCATCATCATCTAAGCCTAATCCCAAATTATCCGGACCAGCATGACCAGCTTGGGAGCGGTGATATCGAAAATAAACATGCATATGTACACATCTACAAGGAAGGTAAAAAAAAAAACAGTCTCAGTATGCTTATGCATTTGTAAACAAAGAAGGAAAAAAAGGTAGTGGTAGTAAGTGGAAGAGGAATGTCAGCTTTTGATAAAGATGAATGCGTGCTCGTACCGTAGCATCACACAAGAGAAGGGACGGTGAGTACACATATGGTACAAATTGGTGGTATTCGTCCACAAAAGATTTCGCTTTTTAATTTGTTTTGCTCCTTTCGTGCCTTTTGGATACAAAGGTAGACGCACCTGCTTCCTCGCTTTCCATTCTTATTATGCTCGCCCCAATGGATAAGGCATTTGTCACAAAAGCAATAATATATGGACAAAATTTGTAAAAACATGTTCAAAATTTATTTAAACAAAAAGAATATACATATATGGATGGGTTTCTATGAGTCTTCCTGCTAATAATGTATGTGCCCCTCTAAGATCTATCTTAAAAATGGATTTTGGATCCAAATTTTTAGAGATTCGCGATCTAGTCTGGGGTGATTTTAAAAATAAGTATACACATAACACAAAAAATTCAAATTAAAAGAGTACCTTTTTCTTTTCTTTTTTTTTTGGATAAAGGTTAACTGTAATTTTATCGAGATAATGAACTAGGTACTGGTTCGTGGCAAAAGGAAAAAAAGGTCAAGAAGAAAAAATAGGAGCAGCGGGAGAAGAAAGGAAGGACGGCAGGAAGGAAGGCAGGAAGGGAACAAACGAGGATAGGGCAACAAAGTCTGTCGACTCTGCCCTCACTTCCCTTGCATACTTGCCATGTATGCTGAGGTATCAACCAGTTCATTCTCTATTTGATGTGTTGGAAATGAACATCACGACCGTTTAAAACATATAAAATATTGTTTATAATATGGTTAAACTCTCACGGTGTTGGATAAAAGACGATTTCTACTGTTCAAAACATTTTCTTTTGAACTTTTTTGCACCATCAATTTTGGGTGCCCTTTAATTCCCATCTTAAAGATAGACGCTCAATTGTTAGGGACGCATGTGTTCCCTGACTCACATAATACTTTGTGTGTGTATATATATAAATTAACTTGAGAGAGAATGGAAAATAAATAAATGAATTATGTTGCCTTTCACTTTAGATTGCCCTGGTGGTTACGGCCTTAGAACTATGCCCTAGAGTTCAAATCCCCTAACCCACCAAAGACTTTGTGTGTGTATATATATAAATTAACTTGAGAGAGAATGGAAAATAAATAAATGAATTATGTTGCCTTTCACTTTAGATTGCCCTGGTAGTTAGGGCCTTAGAACTATGCCCTAGAGTTCAAATCCCCTAACCCACCAAAGAAAAAGGATAATTAAATGAACATATGAATAAGTTGAAGCCGGTTCAAAAGTAATTTTCCTTCGAACTTGGGGGAAGCAATTTTTTATATGCTAGATCTTAAATAATGAATTCTTTTTGCCATTGCTCGATAGTCTCAAATAATTTTGACTTTAACCCTTACTCAAAACCAGGTTCTAAAGGCCCACATTCATATCTCACAGTGTATACCTTAATTTTAACCAAAAAAAAAGTCAAAATTTGGTAAAGTTTATATCCTAATAACTTTTCAAATTTTTTATTGGGTCACAGTAACTTGCCTTCAAATGGCAAAGAAACGATACCCGATTGCTTATTCTTTTATCCCCATGCTTAATCCTGGGTGTTATCTAAATCTTTGTAAGGGGATAGTGATTCCTTGATTGGTGCACTGGATTCTCTTTACTCTAAAGAACCCATGCCAATGGAAGGAGCATAAATTACTTTAATCAGTGCAATAAGATTTAACTTTTATCGAAAAGTAGTGCAATAAGATAAACTTGTTGGCCATCTTAAGTCATTTCAAGGATTTGACTCACGTGAGCTTAATCACCATTTTTGTACATATTATTTTTAATTATCAAATTAGGGGATCTCTAAGACCCAAGTAAACTAAGCTTTTAGGAAATAACCAGACTATTAGATATATTAGAAATGGACAAGCTTTCTATACTTTTCTTAATTTATAGTAATGTACTTCCCCTTGTCCAGCCGTTGGACCTTAACGAATGGCTGAGATGGGGATCTAATTACAATATCAGGCCTTTACACTGTCGTATTTAACTATTCTTTCTGCAAAACATTTTCACACCATATTTTGGGCATCCACTCCTCTCTTAACTTCGCACCTCTAAAAAATATAAAAAAACATATTATTGATTAAATAAATAATCAAAATACCCCTAAAAGTTTTAGGGGTATTTTGATCATTTTATTTTATTTTTATACTTGTTTTAGGTATGTACCATTGAGATGATGGCACGTGCTAAATTTCATATTCATACAATTTATGGAATAAAAACTAAAAATAAAAAAACTATTAGGCATCATAGATCAAATGGTCAATAGCTTATTTGATCTGGTTATACCATTGGATTGGTAGAATGTAAAATTTTATATTGTAAATAATATATAGAAACTTTTCCCATTAGAAATACTTGTGACCTAGGCATTCATGGTCCACAAAAAACTCTCTGTTTTTTTTTTTTCAATTTGGACAAAAGGCAACTCCTTTGTTTTGTTTTACAAATTTTAATTCTTGTCCTTTTTTATTTTTTAAGCATATAAACATATTTTGGATGAAAAGCAAGGAGATGAATATATTTGGAGAATGAATAAAGTTTAGATTCCAATGATATCATCTGCACGGAAGATCGTCCAGGAATCCAACGTCAACCATGCTACTTGCGAGCTCGATGCCTCCGTAAAGGAGCCACGTATTGAAACCTCATCCTTGAAGTTGAGTGGGTATATTTGTCTTTTAAGGGCAGGGGCATCATGGTAATTTTAAATATCAAAGGTGTGTTTTTTTTTTTGAGGGAATCCGTAGGGAGAGGCCCCTACTCTTTTTAGGAATTGGGCCTAAGATGATACAAATCATCAGGCGCTAACCAATTAAGCATCAGCTCTTTTCCCAGTAGGTGTGGTTTATATAAGGTTCTCTTAATATGGTGCAAATTGTATTGTTAACCTTATTTGTATAAATAAGGTTATGCATTATAGTTGGATGGTATATATTTGACATATCTTTTAAGATAGATCCAGATCTTTACTATGAATAAAATGCATGGAGTAGATCGATACAACCTTACTTCTATAAGTAATGTTGCAACCTTAGATAAAATTTTTTTGTACTTATTATAAACAAAATATCACTCTAGGGTCCAAAGTTCCACAACGTATCGAGATAATATGAGTTTGTATTTAGGGTTTGTTTGGACGCCTTAATAGTCATATCAAAGAAACAACCATGGTTGCCCCTATGGGTAATATTGACTTGATGGAAGAGCACATTTATTGAAAATTTGAGAAAAAGTTTATATAAGGTTGTAGCATTATTTGTAGAAATAAATAAAGTTGTAGTAATCTACAGTATTTATTTTATTTGAACGGTGTAGATTGGGCAATATATTAAAAAACATATTATATATTGACATTATCTTAAAGATATGTCAAATCTACATCATCCAAGTAAAATGGACAGTGTAGAGTATGACAACCTTATTTCTGTAAATAAAAGGTTGCAGCCTTATCTCGAGAGTTTGGGCAACATTAGCAATGGACCAAGTTGAGACACTGAAGAATCGGGAATGGTCATAAGAACGAAGAGCAATATGGGTGCCAAAAAGTTTTCACAAATAGGCACCTATGCACCCATACGTAAGGCTAGCAATGGCTCAGGCAGCCCAATCTTAAAAATTAGGGCATGGGCCACAAAATATAGCCTAAAGGTCAGAATGGGCAATGCCTAGGTAGGGCCTGGGCTAGCCTTCCCCAGGTCCAACTCAGTGCCAACCCTAATTCCCACGCATTTGCCTATGTACATATTCATTCATATTTTATTTTATTGAAATTTATGTTCTTTCATGCAAATTTATTTATTTAATGTTGTCTACTTATTTCCTTTTAAATTCCTTTTGTCTCATCATTTCTAAAACAACTATATATGAAGAATATTAGCAGAGAGGAATATAATTTTCTAGACAAAAGAAAGCTGCACATTCATCCTCTAGAGAGATCCACCTCAAAGTCATATGCAACATGGCATCACTTCTTCAAGCTCCCAAGAGTCCACATTTTTCTCTAAATCACTTTCTCTAGGAAATGAACATAGGTCATGAAAAAATGAAATGGTCGATGTGGACTGTCAAAATTCCATAACACTTTGAGAAGGTTTCTTCAAAAGATATTGTAAAAATAACACAAACAAGGAAAACAAAATGAGAAAAAATAAAAGTAAGGGAATTTAATGGTCCCTTACTTTTGATGAAAAGCCGAGTGATGAAAACCGGGGTTGGGGGAGGGCAGAAATGTGAGTTTGAAGTATGTGGCCCTTGGCAAACTGGGTGGTCACTGTGCAACCAAACTTCAGAAAAGCTAGCACTCGAATCATGCATTCTACAAATGTTCCATAAGACCATTTAATTTGAGAGAAAGTAAAACAGTTAATTTGAGAGAAAGTAAAACATTGTGATAACTTATTTGAATGTCTTACTTATTTGAATATATATATGTTATTTGAGTACTAAGGTTATCAAATTATTCATTCACCCAAAACATATAAAATAAAATAAAATCATTACTTATTTGAATATATATGTTATTTGAGTACAAAGGTATCAAATTATTCATTCACCCAAAACATAAAAAATAAAATAAAATCATTCGACATATAACTTATTTGCAGGAATAAGTCGTGTTAGTAATTTGATTTCCTTTGGGTTTGTTTTGGAGAGTTGCAAATTTAGATTATATAATGGGACGAGGCATGTGCCCTATGCAAAGCTTGAAAACCATGCACCATAATCCCCATGACGGAGTGGGAAAGTTGAATTAGGGTTTTGATGGTCAAGGGATTTTTTAGGGTTAGGGTTTTCTAGATCTAGGATTTTTCTCTCTCTCAGTTTAATTTCTCTCTCTGTTTTGTTTTATGCATTTCCATGCATTTTTTTGAAGTTTCCAATGTGTTTGTCACTCAAAAAGTCGGTTTGACTAAATCTAAGTCGGCAGACACAAGACCTTGCGGCGTCTAGGTTGACTTTTGGGTGGATGCCGAACCTCCCGGCATCTGAGTGATCCCACACCCCAAGTATTTCGAGGTCTTTTTACTCTAGAAGCTTGACCCTCCAGCATCTAGAAACTATGGTATGGGCCAAAATAGAATCTCAATTGAACTAAATTGCTCGGGCTATAACTTTTAAATTGTAAATCGGATTTGGATGAGACTTTGACCGTTGAAAAGTGCTTGATCTCCCTTAAATTTAGAGTCAAACTTTCTCTAATTTAAGTATTTTGGATGGGTCTATGGGGCTAGGATTGTTGGCTTTGGGCTCCAAGTTCCAGAGTGTGATATTGGTGTTCAGGTTGATTTCCTATGGATATGGAAATACTCTCTAGGATGACTATTTGGTCTATTAGGTAAGTTTAAAGTTTGGATTTTTTGTCAAAAAAGTTGATTAGGGTCTACTAAGTTATGGTGGTCCCTAAGGTATAAGAATTCCGGAAAAACTAGTTGATTTCAATAGGGTGTCTACCGAATGCCAATTGGTTATGTTTTAGGTATCCCATTTTGAAATTAAAAAAATGCTCGTTCTTGATATTGTTAGGGAATTATGACTGTCGCAATGATTCTAGATCCGGATCGACGATCTTGATCTAAATTAGTGACTTTCATACATTAGGTCAAACAAACGCTTCCTAACTAGAAGCGTAATATGCACCAACTTTATCAGAGGTTTGCTGCCGCAAGAGTCATTATGTGCAAAATTAGGTGTTGTAATGTACATTTCCCCCAAAAATAAAAAAGGTGAAGTTTGTGTAAGGTATCAACTATTGTGGGCGCACTTCAAGGCAATTTCGAAATATGTATTTTTCCAAAAAACCGCATGAAATCTATTATTAATCTTAATTATTAAATTTAGATTTAAAAAATGATGCAAGTTAAGCAGATCTATAAATACTTAAAAATTTTGAAAATATACGGTTCAGATAATGCATTATATGATGTATTATTTTCATAATTATTATTTTTCTTTTTATATCCATCTTGATCAATTTGGAGGTTTTCCCTTTTGAAATTGTTTACAAATAGATTGAGATGATCGATTATTTATCCATCATTTTTTGAAGGCCGTCTACTTATCCATCATTTTTGAAGGTCTTCTACTTATGGAAAAATGGTAGAATAGGTCCTCCACTTGTTAGGTATATTATTAATTATCTTATTATTACTCCCTCAATAATATTGTACTTGCCACTAGATATTCGATTTCTCTTATGTTGACCACTAATTCAAGCGTTGATAAAGATAATTGTTTGCTTTTTCTTTAATTTGTCGTTTTTAAAACTTACTCTTAAGGCGTGTGTGACAATAAGAAGTTAGGGGGATGAAGAAGGAACTTCCCTATTACTGTACAACTCTTGTGTTTGATGCACGAAACATATACAATAAGCTTCTTCCTCAAACCCCATTTTGCCAACCTCTTCATATTTATATTTAAATTTATATCGTTAATTTATATTTGTATTATATTATATTACATTACATTATATTATATATTATATATTATATTGTATATTTAAATATTTATTATATTAGATATTACATAATACAAATATATATTAATAAAATAAATATAAAATAAACTACAATATATCATATTAATATTATATATTTATATTTATATATATTCACAGTATATATAATATGTTTAATATATATTTTATTACATAATAATTTCATTTATGTAGTAGATATTTATAATATAATACATATTATATATTATTTTATATTTAATATAAAATATTTTTATAATATTTAAATAAACATAACTATATATTCGAACAGGCTGTCACACGCATATACCTAGAACTTCTTTAATATTTCAGTAGGTAATCAAACACTATTCTCTTCCCAACAAAGTAGAACTTCAAATTTCCAATGAACAATCTACCTTTCAATTATCAAAAAGCGAAGCCGAAATTGTTGGCGTATGTTCCTTGGAATGTTATTCTATCCGTTTGATTCATAATTTCCACATTATGTTTCCTTTTCTCATAAAGGAAATAGTGTACAGCGTTTGTTCTCGCAGTCCCATTTGTTTTATTTGTAATTGAACACAAAGGGTAAAATATTTGTAATTCCCCTTTGCGTTCAATTTCACCCAGGTTGCCCTCTGTGACTTCTGCCCTCATAATTTCTAGATTTATATATATTTTAACTCTTTGAAGTTGTTACACTAGGTTCAAGTGAGTACATGCATGATTTGGGCCAAAAGTCTCCTAGATAATAAGCTCTTTTAGGAGTTTCGAGGCCAGGTCAATGACGTATAAATTAGCATTTAAGAGTGTGCAAGTATTCCTCCAACCTAAAAACTTGTAAAAAAGGAAAATGTTTAGGGAAAATGTTTTTGTAAACGCTTTTTTTGAGTTTTATTTCTAAACAAATTCAGGGTTTCAAAACGCATATTGAGGCATAGAGATGCTATGTATTATATTTTTAAACTCCCTAAATCAACTTTTTGCCATATTTTTAACCCAAACAAATGCTCAAAATACATCTTATTTTTTTCCTTTCTAACTAGGTTTGGGGAGAAATACAATGAGAGAGAGAATGAGTTTAGAAATGAATAGAAAAAAATTATGTATTTTAAACTTTTGTTTGGGCTAAAAAGATTAGGTGAAATTGATTTTGGGGGCTTACTACTCAATGATGCAATATATGTTTTGAAACATTGGGTTTGTTGAGAAGTATAATTTAAATAATGCCTACAGGAATATGTTTAAATTAGGTGAGCATTCAGATACTTCATAATATGTTTTTTTTAAATAAAATATTATTCTAAGTTCTAGAAGGTTCACCTAATTTTCTCTAACTTAAAGAGGTTATTTTGTACTTCTTCTTTTTTTGTTGTTAAATTGTTTGTTCGGTTTAAGCTAGATGATATATGTGTGTGCGTGTGAGTGAAATGCTGATATTAGTCCACTAGCTCATATGAACATATGAGCACAACGGTCCATATTTGAATCTGGGCCGATCAGACGAGCACAACCACGTAACTTGAAAATTTTAATTTAAATAACTTGAAATTTTTAATTTAAATAATTTTAAATTTTAAATTTTTTCTACAAATCTAAATAACTTGAAATTTTAGGCATGATTCTTTAAAAATATGAAAATCTAATAAAAATATCAAAAAAATAATTCACAATTAATAAATTAACCAAAATACCCATGAAAATGACGAGATTAGCCCAATAACTTATATAAACATATGGTTCATATGAACCCAACGGTCTAGATTGAATCTGGGCCGATCTGACAGTCACGATCTCATTTCATATTTGAATTTGAGTTTTTTTTTTCTACGAATCAAAATAAATTGAAATTTTAGGCATGTGTTCTTAGAAAATATGAGAATATAATAAAAATATCAAAAAAATAATTTGTAAATAAATAAATTGACCAAAATACCCCTACAATGTTTTGGGGTATTTTGGTCAATTTATTTTTTGTGAGTTATTTTTTACTTAATATTATCAGGTGAACTTTGATGAGAATAATGGACGCCTAAAATTTAAAGTTATTTGGATTTGTATAAAATAAAATAAAATAAAAAATGAAATAAAGTCGTGACCGTCAGATAAGTCCAGATTCAATCTGGCTCATTGGACTCATATGTTCATATAAGCTAGTGGGCTAATCTCAATATTTTCCACACACACACATATATATATACAAGATACATGACTTATAAGATACATTATTTTCAAAACTTAAAGTCTACTTTTTTCTCATGTACATACATCTTAATGTTGAGATGATCAATTTGAGGATATTTAAACATCAAAACAACTTTTTCTAGTAAAATTTTTTAGGGAATCTCTAATTTGATTGTTTAGAACCCAAGATCTATATAAACTTTCCCCTTATGCAAATAGTGATCTCAAACCATGTATACTCTTTATTTTCGTTCTATTATCCTTTTGGGTCGTTCAAACTTCGAACTTACAAGATAGGTTAGGATCTTCCCTCTATGCAATCACATGCAAATTTGTAGAGTAATGAGGTCTATTAACGCGTGTGATCTAGATGTATTCGTAAAAGATAGGCATATGTTTTCCCCAAGTAAACCTTGGTTCATTTATCTCAAAAGAAGAAGAAGAAAAAACATGAAAGTAAAGAAAATAAATGCATAAGTTTCAACATCATCATCATTATCCGAATCTTATCAGGATTCATGAAGCTGGCGTCTAGCCTAACACAATTCTCATTTTTTTTTCCAAGCTTGGAACCAGTATGACCTGCTTGGGACCGGTGATAGTGGAGTTATATATATATATATATATATATATATATATATATATA
>NW_006500010.1:2934006-2948609 GCF_000471905.2 Amborella trichopoda
TAAACATATTAGAGAATGGTATCTTGCAACAGTACCATTACAATTAAGAGAATTATTACAGGCAAAATATAATAAATTTCTCAAAAAAGAAAGAAAAACAAAAGGATATTTTATATGGTTAAAAGAAAAATATCAAGATAAACTTAATATTCCTTCATTTGATAATCTTCAAACTTTGGAAGAAAAAACCTATATTAGAACTGATGGAACTACAACTGCTAGTACACATCCTCCTGAAAAGAGTATAATACTTAAAGGAGTCACTCCATCCAATAAAGGAGAACCACCTCAATCTTTATATGATATAATTGCTACTCCATATAAAGTTCTACCCAAAGAACTAGGTAAGAAACAAGAATTAATCCCTCATATTGTAGAACAAAATAATTATACAAATTTATATATGCAATATTTAGGAAACCAGGCAGAACGAATAGAAAGAATAGTATCAAAAGAAAAACTAGTTCCTTCTCCTCCTAAAGCAATTTTGTTCAAACCACCTCCAGAATTAAATAAAAATAAATTTCATATTGGAGACAATAATAAATCCTTAATGGATCAATTAATAGCCAAACTAGCTCAGTTAGATATTAAAGGAATACCATCTCCCAAACTCACTATTCCTACACCAAATATACCTAGTATAATACCTTAATCTTCAGACAAAGGCAAAGCTAAAATCTCAGAGCATGAGACAATGATGCTCCAAGAAGAACCAATAATAGAAGATACTATCCAAAATCAAGAAAATGCATTTATGGATACCACTCCTATTTATCTGAATAGAATAACTTATGGAAAAAATTGGAAACCAATTACTGCCCTTCCATATCACAAAACACCTACACCTGTTGACATCCAACTGGAAGAGGATGCTATACAACAAGTAGTATCATACTCAGGAAGATCAATAGTCAATTGGACAATAGATAGTTTATCTGAATTAAAGATTTTAGATGTTATGAGACATATGACAATGTTTGCCTCTGCAAATAAAATGGCAGGCAACCCAGATCAAGAGGTTGCAAAAGCAATAATTAATGGATTTACTGGTTGGTTAAGAGGCTGGTGGGATTTTTATGTTGATGATGAAACAAAAAATAGGATCCTCACCAATACTAGACAATGGACCGCCAGAAATGAACAAAATCAAGAAATAATCTATACGGAAAGTGATGCCGTCAATACTTTAATATATACCATTACACTTCACTTTGTAGGCAGTACAACACTGTTAGCAGCAAGATCAGAAGATCTGCTCTCCAATCTTCGCTGTTCTACATTATCTCATTATAAATGGTATAAGGATGTATTTTTCTCACGATTATTAATACGAGAAGACTGTCAACTAGACTACTGGAAAGAGAAATTCATAGCTGGTCTACCATATTTATTTGCTGAAAAAGTCAAGGAAAGACTTAGGAAAAAACATAATGGAATCATTATATATTCATCATATACACTTGGAGAACTTTCAGCAGAAATATGTGCTGAAGGCTTAGCTTTATGTACAGATATGAAACTCAAGAAACAATTGGATAAACAACAAATCACGAAGCGTAAAGAACTTGGTGATTTTTGTGAACAATTTGGATATTACCTTGATAGAAAAAATATGCCTGAAAAACTCTATAAGAAAAAGAAAAAATATAAAAAGGACAAGTATAAATCCAAATCCAAATCTAATAAAGACCATAAACATCACAAAAAATCTAAAAGAAAACTTATCAATAAATTTTCTCCCAACACAAAACATAAAAGAAAACTGCCAGCATGTTATAAGTGTGGCAAGGTTGGTCATTATAAACATCAATGTAAATTAAAAAAGAAAGTAGAGTCCTTACATTTAGATGATACAGTTAAAACAAAATTATATAATATAATCAATTATGATTCTACATCTTCAGATACTTCTTCCAATTCTTATATAGAAAATATACAGGATGATGATTTATTATGGACAGACTCATCTGATTCTTCTAATACTTCAACAGATTCAGAATCATCTAATCCAATGAAAGATAATGATTGTAGCTGTCCCATACCTTCACATAATCTTCATACACTTACCCAAGAAGATAATTTAGACATTATTGAGAAAATTACTGATTCAGATGAAAAAAGATCTGTCATTACTCAATTTATTTCTATAACAAAAAATAAAGCAAAAACACCTCCCATCAATAAATCTCCTGATGAATACAATTTTGCTTCAATAATGAAGAGAGTAAGTGAACAACATACTTCTCAACAGAAAGAACCTTCAATTTCTGATTTGAAACTAGAAATCAAAGAAATTAAGAAAGAAGTATCTCAATTAAAAAATAGAAATAAAATTCTAGAATTACAACAAGTATCTCCACAAGATACAGATACAGATGAAATAGATTTTGATCAAATTATAATGGAAGAACCAGAAGAGATATCAGAAACATCAGAAAAGAAACCTTATCTGGTAACTCTTCCTTCAGTTAATTTAATAGATAAAATACTAATTCAAAATGGTTTGTCCACGTCAAAATTATAGTTGCAAAAGATTATAGTTTTGAAACTTCAGCTTTAATAGACTCAGGCGCTGACCTGAATTGCATCAATGAAGGTCTAGTACCTTCAAAATATTTTGATAAGACAACTCAAATCTTGAATACAGCAGATGGAAGTAGATTGTTTATAAATTATAAATTATCAGATGCTTCTGTTTGTAATAATCATCAATGTATTAATACACCTTTTATAATGGTTAAAGGGTTAAGCCAAGCAGTTATACTTGGAGTTCCATTCCTTACCCTTTTATATCCATTATCAATAGATCAAACAGGAATATCTTCTAATTATCAAAATGTACCAATACACTTTGACTTTATACATAAACCCAAATGAAAAGAGATAAATAATGTCAAAAGTCAATTACAAAATAAAGAAAAATTTCTTTGTACTTTGAAGCAAGAAATTAAATATAAGCATATCGAAGAACAAATAAACAATCCTTTGATTCAACAAAAAATTGAAGCCATACAAAAATTAATAGAAACTTCTATATGTAGTGAGCATCCCAATGCTTTTTGGGAACGAAAAAAGCATAGTATTAGTTTACCATATGAACAAGGTTTTAATGAAAACCAAATACCTACAAAAGCTAGACCAATACAGATGAATACTAGCTTACTTGATATGTGCCGCAAAGAAATCAAGGATCTCCAAATAAAAAAGTTAATAAGACCAAGCTCCTCACCTTGGAGCTGTGCAGCCTTTTATGTTAATAAAAATGCTGAAAAAGAACGAGGAGTTCCTCGATTAGTTATCAATTATAAACCTCTCAATAAAGTATTAAGATGGATTAGATATCCTATCCCTAATAAAAAAAATTTATTGGATAGAGTTGCTAATGCTTGTATCTTCTCTAAATTTGATATGAAGTCTGGATATTGGCAAATACAGATTCAAGAACAAGATAAATATAAAACAGCTTTCAATGTCCCATTTGGTCAATACGAATGGAATGTCATGCCCTTCGGTTTAAAAAATGCTCCATCAGAATTCCAGAAAATAATGAATGATGTTTTCAATTCTTATCATCATTTTATGATTGTTTATATTGATGATGTTTTGATCTTCTCTGAATCTATAGAGCAACATATTAAATATATTCATACTTTTATCAATGCAGTCCAAAATGCTGGATTAGTTGTATCAGCCAAAAAGATTACTTTATTCAAAACTAATATTAGATGCCTAGGACACATGATCCACTATGGCACAATTATTTCCATTGATAGATCAATTCAATTTGCTGATAAATTTCCTGATCAAATACTTGATAAGAAAAACCTACAAAGATTCTTAGGATGTTTAAATTATGTTAGTGATTTTCATCCTAATCTTGCCATAGATTCTAAACCTTTATATGATAGACTCAAAAAGAATCCTCCACCATGGTCAAATATCCATACTCGTGCAGTACAAATAATCAAACAAAAGGTAAAAACTCTAGTTTGCCTTTCTCTTCCTCATCCTACGGCGTTCAAAATTATAGAATGCGACGCTTCTGATATGGGCTTGGGTGATATTCTCAAACAAAGAATTGAGAACAAAGAAGAACTACTCAGGTACACTTCTAAAGCTTGGAATCCCACACAGAAAAATTATTCAATGGTTAAAAAGGAATTATTAGCCATTGTTCATTGTGTCACAAAATTTCAGAGTGACATTCTTAATCAATCATTTCTGATACGAACTGACTGCAAAGCAGCCAAAGATATTTTGCAAAAAGATGTTCAAAATTTAGTGTCTAAACAAATATTTGCTCGCTGGCAGGCTATATTGTCCGCCTTTGATTTTTCCATCGAACACCTTCCCGGGTCCTCAAATTCCTTGCCTGATTTCTTAACCCGTGAATTTTTGCAGGGGGGGCAACACTGACAGCAACGACGAATCACCTTTGTCCCTTGCATTACAACTGTTCGAAGAAAATAGAAATAATAATATTTCACTTTCACCTTCACCTATAATGGGTTCTCGTAGCACTCCTCGCCACGATAAACGCCCAATGACCAATATAATACCTTTCGAAGGAGAACCTTCGCCTTTGGCAATCCGTTCGCCTTCACACTCTCCTATGCATCAAATAACCTATCCCGAAGCAACTGCTTCAAATCCCATATATTCTCCAGCCCAGTCTAAGTCTGCTTCAAGACCTAATATACCAAGATCCTCATATATTGAAAGAGCCTACCTGATGGATATTACTATTGATGAACAACACATCAATACAGATCCTATAAAACTTGCTCCATTATATCTGCTCAATCACTTAAATCCAACCAATGGTGTAAAAACCAGAGAGTACTATAAAGCCATCCTTATGGAAACGGGATCCATTTTCGTTGTCTATTATTACCAGCAAAATACCAGAGTCATTGCGTACTCAAAGGTTCAAATCAAAAACTTACTTTCCTATGATGAGTGGGGTTGTAATCCCGCGCAAGGAAAGAAACTGCACAACCCAGATTTCTCTTATAAATACTATAAGTATGCCGAATATATTGAAGCCTGGCATAAGTTCTTTTACTATCAAAATCCAAATAACACACACAACTGGTACATACAGTTCCGGCTACCTATTTTTGAAAGATTCCCTATATGGTTTAAAAACTGGTTCTTAGTGTGGGGCAACATCTTCAATTTTACCTCCTGCTTTCAAAACAGTGCAGGACCAATTCATGGAATACAATAATAGTGATACTACCATTGATATTCACCTATACTTCATGGCTTTGTACCAAATCCCATGGATTATGAAATGGGACTATACCATCTCAGTCAATAATACTACTGACTACACCTATATTCCCTGATTAGGAAAAACTATCGCTGTGAAATGGTGGGACATATTCAATATGGATCCCACAACAATCACACCCAAAAGAATACCTCAGCAAACACCTAAACACCAACCAAGCCCAAATACTGCCAACACCTCTTTTGATTTCCCAACCTATTTGAGAAATATGCTCCAGTCCAACCCCAATGCCTCAAAGGAAGCCTTAGAGCAACAAATGAAAGAAATATTTGCTGAAGCAGGAAGAAAACCAGTTTCTTCTGAAGAAACTGTACAATTTTCGCCTTTACACACCAATCAGTACTTGCAACTTCCTGCAACAGATCCGGATGATGAAACAGATCCAGAAGAAGATGATACGGATGAATTTAGCCAGAGACCTTGAAGAATATCCTCAATACTATCATCATCAATAGTTGATTTCAAGAAGATTCCAGAGAAAAGCCTCACCGACATATACGCCAAAAGAAGATGCCCTCACCGACATATACTCCAAAAGAAGATGCCCTCACCGACATATACGGCAAAAGAAGATGCCATCACCGACATATAGTCCAAAAGAGTTACTGTAGCCACTAGCATATAATCCAAAGAAGCACTGTAGCCTCTTGCATGTAATCCAAAAAAGCACTGTAGCCATAATCACTAAGCGACAAGAGAAACACTGTATACAGATGCTTTTTCCTTTTTTGTTTTTGTTTTTTGTCTTTTGGTCCCATCTTTTGTCGACCTCATCTTTAATCCTTTGTCCTCTTCCTCTTTTGTCTTCGTCCTCTTTGCTTCCTTATGAAGCAAGCTCCCTTATAGAAGGAAGCCTCTTCCCTCTTATTCGGCAGAGGTCGTTCACTCCCCTGAGAGAGGTCACTCACTCCTCAGCCGCTCCTCTCTGCTTCTCTCCGCTCTGCTCCTCTCTATTTCTCTCTGCTCCTTCTATTTCTCTTTCATCCCCGAAGATAAAGAATATCAACAATCAAGAGCTATCCTGACCTTCATAGCTCCATAATCAAATACCAGGTTCTATCTCTCTTCTCTATTCTTGATAGTGTGACTGCAATATAAACTCTATTCCTTCATATTGCCCGCAACACTGGGAACTCTTTTCCAGTTAGTGCATCTGTAAACAGTAAGTCTACTGTTTTCACAATACCTTTTACTCTGTCTATTTTTGCTCTATCTTTGTTCTAGTCTTATCTGTCTTTACCTCTGTCTATCTTGTTGTAGTATTTTGATCTTTACCAAGTTCTTTACGCTTCGTGATTTGTTGTTTATCCAATTGTTTCTTGAGTTTCATATCTGTGCGTAAAGCTAAGCCTTCAGCACATATTTCTGCTGAAAGTTCTCCAAGTGTATATGATGAATATATAATGATTCCATTATGTTTGTTCCTAAGTCTTTCCTTGACTTTTTCAGCAAATAAATATGGTAGACCAGCTATGAATTTCTCTTTTCAGTGGTCTAGTTGACAGTCTTCTCGTATTAATAATCGTGAGAAAAATACATCCTTATACCATTTATAATGAGATAATGTAGGACAGCGAAGATTGGAGAGCAGATCTTCTGATCTTGCTGCTAACAGTGTGGTACTGCCTACAAAGTGAAGTGTAATGGTATATATTAAAGTATTGACGGCATCACTTTCCGTATAGATTATTTCTTGATTTTGTTCATTTTTGGCGGTCCATTGTCTAGTATTGGTGAGGATCCTATTTTTTGTTTCATTATCAACATAAAAATCCCACCAGCCTCTTAACCAGCCAGTAAATCCATTAACTATTGCTTTTGCAACCTCTTGATCTGGGTTGCCTGCCATTTGATTTGCAGAGGCAAACATTGTCATATGTCCCATAACCTCTAAAATCTTTAATTCAGATAAACCATCTATTGTCCAATTGACTATTGATCTTCCTGAGTATGATACTACTTGTTGTATAGCATCCTCTTCCAGTTGGATGTCAACAGGTGTAGGTCTTTTGTGATATGGAAGGGCAGTAATTGGTTTCCAATTTTTTCCATAAGTTATTCTATTCAGATCAATAGGAGTGGTATCCATAAATGTATTTTCTTGATTTTGGATAGTATCTTCTATTATTGGTTCTTCTTGGAGCATCATTGTCTCATGCTCTGGGATTTTAGCTTTGCCTTTGTCTGAAGATTCAGGTATTATACTAGGTATATTTGGTGTAGGAATAGTGAGTTTGGGAGATGGTATTCCTTTAATATCTAACTGAGCTAGTTTGGCTATTAATTGTTCCATTAAGGATTTATTATTGTCTCCAATATAAAATTTATTTTTATTTAATTTTGGAGGTGGTTTGAACAAAACTGCTTTAGGAGGAGAAGGAACTAGTTTTTCTTTTGATACTATTCTTTCTATTCGTTCTGCCTGTTTTCCTAAAGATTGCATATATAAATTTGTATAATTATTTTGTTTTACAGTATGAGGGATCAATTCTTGTTTCTTACCTAGTTCTTTTGGTAGAACTTTATATGGAGTAGCAATTATATCATATAAAGATTGAGGTGGTTCTCCTTTATTGGATGGAGGGACTCCTTTAAGTATTATACTCTTTTCAGGAGGATGTGTACTAGCAGTTGTAGTTCCATCAGTGCTAATATAGGTTTTTTCTTCCAAAGTTTGAAGATTATCAAATGAAGGAATATTAAGTTTATCTTGATATTTTTCTTTTAACCATATAAAATATCCTTTTGTTTTTCTTTCTTTTTTGAGAAATTTATTATATTTTGCCTGTAATAATTCTCCTAATTGTAATGGTACTGTTGCAAGATACCATTCTCTAATATGTTTATTTTCATTTGAAATATAATCTTGCTTAATATATTCAGTATTAATTTTCTTTTTCTTTCTTTCTGATTTCCTTTCTAATTTGGCTGCTAAATAGGCTGCCATTTGTTCATCCGTATATATATTATTGGTTTCTAAATAGGATGTTGTTTGTTCATCAGTATAAAGATTGTCCTCGATTTGTAATGTTAATATTTGAAATTCTTCTATACTTGGTTCAGGAGTATATGTATGGAGAACAACATGATCTGCTGTTCTTCTTATTCCTTGGAATTGCAAATCTGAGTAAGGTATTGTTTGAGAAGAAGAAGATTGAGAAGGAGGAGGAAGTATAATGACATCAGGAGTAATAGAACAAGATTTTCTACTTGGTATTATTGGTTTTTTATTTCTTTTCCTATTCACATTTATGTCATCCTGTATTTGAGATTGTTGGAATTTTATTTCAATGTTTCCATCTGGATGTTCAATAATTTGATTTGGAATATTATGGCTTGGTACTTCTTGGGTTTGATTTGCATGTTGCAATGCCCAAGACTGTGGTAAAACAATGTCTGACCATTTAATTGTTTTATGTACAATAGTATGGGATTTTTCCATATTTGTTTGAAATAATATGGTTTGGTCTTTTTTATCCATTCTCATAATATTGGGACAAAGAGTATTCATTACTTTATAATATACTCTGTATACTATGGCTAAGTTTTGGGACCATGTAACATATTAAATCCATAGGTTTTCAGATTTATTGATAGTATATCTAAGATATTTGGGTCAGTTAAAGAAACTGAAAAATTCGGAAAACAGTTAAAATATATTGGTCCACTACACAGGCTGGATTCAACCATGCCTAAGAGTGAATCAGTGAAATTATTGTCTTGTATCTCTTAGGCATACAAGCACTGAAGTGTTTAACCCTAATCGGGTTAAAGGTTTGATAGCTATTTGAATAAGGCCAATGTGTAAATATTTGTAATGATTTTCCTTATGTTTTTCAATAACTTTTTTAGATAGTAGTTGAAAGTCTTCTTGATTCTGTGTAACAGACAAGCTTTCTTCTACTGTCTTTATAGCATAACCCATTTTAAATTTACATGATCCTTTATGATAAATATCTGTTATTGGTACCTTGGGAATATTCCAATTCTGAATGTGATCTTCAATATCATTTATTATGATCTGTTCCTTATTTTTAACTCTAAGTGTTTGAGATGAAGTTGTATTATTACCTTTAAGATTCCTAATTAAATTTGCCCCTGAAAAAGTTGGTCCGAGAGTTAAGGCAAGAGACGAAAGGACAAGTCTAGGCAAAGTACCCGCCAAGGCCAGGATGAGCCGCTAAGGGGAACACGCTGGACCCTTGATCGTCCAGATTGTCATTATCCGCAACTATCTAATATATATTATATATATTACATAATATATAAACGAGTTTAGATAATATATTATGGTATCAGACCCAAGTTCTATTTAGTGGTGAACTGATTAACTGTGCAAATTTAGATTTTTCAGTCAAATCTAAAGTCACTGTGACCCAAAGATCGCCGTTGAGCAAGAAGGCAGGGAAGGTGTAGGGACTGTTTCCAGTTGACTCAGATTCAGATTATAAAATCGAATGTGGCAAATTTGTTCAGGACACTATCTAGTAGGACAGCTTCTACCAGCACACTTTTTGTAAATAATAAGGAAGAAGTTATTATCGATAATATTGAAAAACAAATAAAAAATTGGAACACCCCAAAAGTACCTATAACGGATGTTTATAAAAAGGGGACTTTTGATTTCAAAAGTAGCATCTCAATTAAAACTATTAAGAAGACTATTTCTGTCATGGAAACTCAAGATAGTTTCCAACTCCTAACCTCAAGGATGGTTGAAGAACATAAAAGAAAAGATTTTAACTATCTGCATATTGGCCTAGTCCAGATAGCTGTTAAACCCTTAATCAGGACAGGGTTAAACAACTTTGTTTTGCTTTGCTTAAGGGATAACAGACATAAAAGGTTCCCCGTTTCTTTATTAGGAATCGTTGAATCAACTCTTTGCAATGGTCCTATATATTTTAATTGCTCCTGAATTTTTCGGTGGCCTTATTTGATCCAAATCTTTTGAAGGTTTTAACTCTGAATCTAAAAACTCAAAGTTTTGATATGGATCTGGATCTCAAAACTTAGCTTTTGTTTATAGACTCTGTTATAAAGTTATGACCACTCTATGTCCAAACGAGAGGCAAATGGATATAAAAGGTCAAACCATTTTCTTTCAATCGAATATGGATAAATCTAATTTGGTTATATCTAAGTTTGTATCTTGAAAGATGGTCTCTTCAGTCTGAAAATCAGACTAAGATTCTTGAAAATAGAGAGCCTGAACAAATAATTGAATTCTACCTGATGGAGAAATTGAAATACAATTTCCATCGTTTAGAAAAATTAGACTAAGTATTTCCAATATACTTCTTAGAAATCCGTCTAGAACCTCAACCTTCTCTATTCCTCAATCAGATTATGAAAAAGCCCATAATGAAAGAATAATCATAGAAGGACTTAGAAAGGCTTCAAATCAAGTCCAACATCCAGTATATAGAGTTAACACTCCTAGTTCTTCTCAAACTGAACCAGAAGAGCCAACCCTATCAGAAGTTGACTTTGATCTACATACAATCCAGAGTCAAGACGAGTTTGTCATTGATAAAGAATGGATTAAAAGAGATTTCCTTTCAGAAGAAAATAGACAAATAAGGGAATGGTGTTTCCAAGAATTTAAAGAAGAATTAAGGGATGGTTTTCATAAAAAGTTTAATAAATTTATGATACAACATAGAAGGAATGTGGAATTCTTCAAATGGCTTAAGTATATCCTCAAAAAAGAAGGGATTAAGCTTCCAGAGTTTAAAATAAATATGGCTGAAAAGGCCTTTCAGACCTTTCACACTATCAAAGGTGAAACGGTCGAATCTATCCATCCCCCAGAAACGAGTTTACAATTAAAAGGAGAGAAGCTTGAAACTAAAACTTCGCCCTTTAAGTTGGGGCTTAAGGAATCTGAAAATCATATGGTCAAATTAGAAGGAATACCACACATCATAGAACAAAATAATTACACAAATCTCTTCCTACAAACTATAGGAAAACAAACTACTAGAATTGAAAATGTCTTGAATAATTTGAAATCTGTACGGCAAGAAAAGAAAGAAGAAATTCAAAAGGAAGCAGTGTTATTCAAACCATCACCAAGTATAGAAGCATGAAAATTCAGCCTGCAAGGAATAAAGAAAAATTCATAATGGTGCTTCAATTCGTCTCAAATTTGTAGTTTGGCGGGGAAAAAAAAAAAGACCTTAACTGTTCTTGACAAAACCATGACTCAAAATAAAAAATCGACCAAAAAAGAGAAAATGAGATACAAATATTCGTGAATAACATCATAAAAAACTAAAACCCCATGATATGAACCAAAAATTTGCTAAATGGGGGAAAAATACCTGTTTTTCGGGAACCGTGATCGAGATCGAAATGTATGTATTTTTTTGATATATAATTGCTGAGTTTTGTATTGATGTTTGCATTATAATTTTGCACAATTGACTGAAGAGTTTTTGTAATTGAGTTGTAGGACTATTTGTGCTCATTTTTATCTTGGGATTGTGCCCACATATTGGTGTATACTTGCTGTAAACTAATTTTAAAAGAGGTTTTGTAAGTAGGCTAGGTGGTGCTATCATGAAAACCAGTGATTAAATTAACTTGTATTTTTCAATTTTATTGTTAAATTTTTAATGCAAAAAAATGGATGTAGATATATAAAATGTATGTATATTGTTGATACATATTTTATAATTATATTTCTTGAATGACTATATCATTGTAAATATTATTTGTGGCATTGTGAATGACTATATCATTGTAACTATTCTTTGTGGCAAATCTACGTGTAGTGGCATTATGGATGATTATATTAATGTAATTTTTTTGTTTTCTTAATTCTAAGTGTGACTTATACATACTCTTTTTATCTATAATGTTGTATAAATAATTTTTTTTTCCCAGTTGGAACTAATTTATGCTTGTCTAAATGAAGATTTGTGACGAGTCTATATGTACTAGCATTGTGAATTACTATAACATTGTAAATAGATTTTTTTTTTAATACTATATCATTGAAAGTTTTTTGTTCTATATGTAGTGGCTGATACAGACTATTTTTTATCTATAATGTTGCATAAATAAAATATTTTTCCCAGTAGGAACTAAAATATTTTTTGCCAGTAGAAGTATTTTGCATTAACAACAAAGATAACTTCATGAACTACCCCTACACATTATCACTACACATGGTGATTATTTTTCATGTTGAATTGTTCGGTTCATTTTTACCATTTACATATTAAAACAGTTAAATCATGGCAAGATCTAAGGAAGACCTTGCATAGCAACATGAGGTCAGACTTGATCCCAACAAAAAAGATTAAATCATTTGTAATTACTGCCAAAAAGTGATAAGTTTGGGTACATAGGTTCAAGCAACACTTGGCAGGGTGAAGGGAGACGTTTCTGCGTGCAATAATAGCATTAGTAATGTAAGAAAGCAAATGGCGGCCACTCTCAAGGCTACCAAAGGTAAAAAAATTGCAAAGCAGAGGATGGATGAGGAGATAACTGGCTTATATATGTCATTGAGCAGGATTGATCCAGAAGAGCAATATAATAATGACTTGGAGATGGCCGCAAGAATGAGTTTACACGAAATGTACCAGAGGGAAAGCAGGTTCAGAATGCCTGGTGGTTATGACATGGGCATGCATGGCGAGGCCAGCTCGAGCATGCATGGCGGGCCCAACTCGAGCATGTATGGCGGGCCCAGCTAGAATACGTATGGAGGGGTTGGTGGCAATATGTTTTCAGAGGTACAATTGTTCCTGGTTTATCTAGGAGCACCAGTATTGCAGGTCATGGTCGTATATTCTCTCAAAGCCCAAGTCACAACAGATGACCCTCAAAGACATGGTGAATGCTACAAGGAACATGTTGGATAGATATGTTGGTAAATGGATCTACGATAACAGAATCCCCTTTGATGCATCCAATAGCCCATATTTACCACCTATGGTCAACGCAATCCAGAGAGCCGTGCCTGGGGTAAAGCCCCCAACTGCATATGAGCTCAGTGGGCCGATCTTGGATGAAGAGGCAGGTGAAGTTAGGAAGTGGATTGAAGAATATAAACAGGGTTGGCCAAGAACATGCATACTCTCATGAGTGATGGTTGGTTGAATATAGTTAGCAAAAAGGAGTATCTTAACTTCTCCTATTCCCCAGAAGGTATAACTTTTTTATCTAGCAAAGATGTCTCAAGGAAAAAGAAGGATGCAAACTTCTTGATACGACTATATGACCAGATAGTGGAGGAGGTGGGAGATAAGCATGTGGTTCAGTTTATTACGGACAATGCGTGTGCTTGTGTTTCTACGGGCAGCAAGTTGATGGATAAGAGGAAGCATCTAGTATGGATCTCGTGTGCTGCACACAACATCGATCTTATGTTAGAGGAGATCGGTAAGATCAAAATTGTGAAGGAGACTCTATACGAAGCGAGGTTGGTGTCAAGATTTATATATAACCACTCTAAAATCTTATTGTTGTTCAGAGAACAATCTAAGAAAAAAGAGAAATCAGACTTGCCATAACCAGCTTCGCGATAGATTACTTGGCTGTGGACTCCATTCAGGAATTCAAGGCTGCATTAAAGAGATTGTTTACCAGTGAAGAGTGGTCAAATGACCGCGTCTCGAAGTCCAATAATGGGCTAAAAGTGGAGGGCATAGAGCTAGGAAGTTTTGGTTTCGATGTTCGAGTATCGTAGAGGCCACTGCCTTTTTTGTCACGGTGTTGAGAATGGTGGATGCTGACAAGAAAGCTACCATAGGCATCCTTTATGAAGGTATCGAGAGGGCCAAATTAGCTATTGTATAGAAGTGAAGTTTTGCTAGTAAGTGATCAAGATTATAGAAAGGTGGAACACCAAATTTGACTGTCCAATTCATTATGCAGGTACATATATATATATATATATATATACATATATATCCTTAGAATGTTTAATTCTAAAATATTTTTTTAATGAAAATTTAAATGACTTTTCTCTATCTATGTATGTTTAGGTTACTACTTCAACCTAAAGTTTTTCTGTTTGACACCTGAACATCCCCATAAGATTATGGAAGGAGTCATATACATTATTACCAAGCTGGAGAGAAGCCATCGAAATCAGGTAGTGGCAAGAGGTAATATTTAATATTTGGGTAATAAGTTCATTAAGTTGTGATATTTGTGAGGAATAACTAATGCACTAAAACGAAAGTTTTCGCTTTCTATGTATAGGGATGCTGTAGGATCTTTCAGAACTAGACTTGTCAGGAATTTTCGAACTAAGATGGATTCAGGTTAACCCCGAACTAATATT
>NW_006500010.1:2948790-2976573 GCF_000471905.2 Amborella trichopoda
AATCCAATTGAATGGTGGAAGATAGATGGTACTGATGCACTTCACCTAAGGAGGATAGCAATCAAGGTGTTCTTCCAGACATGTTCTGTTACTTGGTGTGAGCGAAACTGGAGTACGTTCCAATAGTTGCACACTATTTGGAGGAATCGACTCGCTTCGGAGAGGGTTCATAAACTAGTTTACGATCGTTACAACTTAAACTTCTGAAAGCGACAAATAAGAAGGAAGCTTGAAGACTACGGACCGATAGACTTGGACACAGTATTTGTCACAGACACAGCAGAACAATGGGTAGTAAAGGAAGATGAGCTAGTGTTGCACAAGATAGCGTTCAGTGAGGCTATCGGTGAGGAAGATCTTGAAGAAGTTGATGAGCAGTATGAAAGAGGAAACAACCCGCCAACATATTCACAATTCGTCGGAGATGTCAGTGGTATTGCACCTAATGATGGAGAGTGAGAAGGGGGTATAAGGGAAAATGAGAGAGATGATGATTTTGAAGCCACCCTATCCGAACCAAATTATTCACATACCGAGTCCCAATAGCAAAGGAGGACGAGCACGACAGTGTAGGTGACTATGAAGGATGGACAAGCTTCGAGGATTTTGGATTACGACCGCAACAAAACACTAACACTCATAGATTTGGTATAGTCAGGTGCCCACTAATTCGGATGATTCGTTCTTAGATTAAGTCACGCGAATTCAACCAGTGGCACCAGCGTGACCAAGATGAAGAATGACGTCATCTATCATTTTATTATTAGGTTGTATTTTATGAATTGTATGCTTTATTGTAGTCCATGTATGATGTTATACTTCATCCATGATAATTCTATGCTTATCCTTTTGTGTGATGTATATTTAATGGTTAACAATAGTTCATGCAGGGAAATAACATCTCAATATTCGCATATTGATGCAAAAAAATGAAAGTTCTTATTGGAGTACCCCCATTTCTTATTGGATTATTAAAAAACAACATTTATAATGAATTTTAATAAATTTTTCGGATTTTTTTTAAGGCTAAATCCGACCGATTTGGACGATTCTTGATCCGGATCTCCGATTCACCGATCCGGATGGGTTTTTGAGATGCCCGATCTGGGGCATCGATCTGTTTATTAAACCATTGCTCATGGGTTTTACTGTTCATCGAGTCGTGAATAGTACACGAGCGTGTTTTCGCGTAAAACTCGGCGGCTCTCCCTAGACACAGGCGCTTTTAAGTCTTTTATGTGAACCGACACGGGGTGTCCGAAAACCTTGTGTCGAACTGGGCGAGTCCGGTTCGACTAGCCTACTTTTGAATCATCACTGGTATGCACTGTGCTACACAAATTTCAAGAAGAATGAGGCATTCAATGATGCGCTACAATTTGTTTTCCAATTGAACACCCATTCCTACGAGGCATTTGATCAATTGTTCAAAAACATCGGTGTTTCTACGAAATATAATCAAGCTGATTGTTGCTGACCTCTGGAAGCAAATAAGCTTGCAATTTTGCCATGTATTCATTTCGCGATGCCTTTGTCTTGTAAACTGCAGACACATAAAAGAACCAGCAGACAATCCCATCAACAATTTAAGTTCTAAAATTAACTATCTTATCAAGAAGTTTTACCATTATAACCCCAAAGAAACTAATCCATAGAAAATAACAAAAGGATGGAGTGAAAAGAAGTAAGATTCATCAAATTTGTTTTTTAAACAAGGTGTAAGCCGTTTACCTCATGAGGTATAAAGCTAAAGTGAAAGGGACGAAGATTATTTTTCATTAATGTTATTTAATTTTTTTCTCATTAAAATTTTTACGCACTTTAGTAGCAGTTTATCAACTGTTACTGCTATTTACGGATGATTTGCATATAAAATAGGAAATTATGGATGATTTGCATATAAAATAGGAACCATGTTACTTGCCGAGTAACATTCAAGTGAACTCTGTACACACCCATCTGGAAGGCTAACCAGCCCATCAACTCCATTCCTTAAGCCTTACTAAACTTAGAAATCACATCATTCTCCAGAACACACCAGCTCATCAACTCCCTTTGCCTCCCAAAGCAGGTCTGGAGTTAATAAAACAAAGTAAATCCTAAAAAACTTCGACTAACATGTGCATGTGCATCCTTGATTCCGCCAAAAAAGCCTTTTCCAGCTAGCCTGAGTCAACTAAACGAAGTAAAATGAAGTAAACTAAAACTAAAACGAAGTAAATCCTGAAAAACTTAGACTAACAGGTGCATGTGCATCCCTGCTGCCCCCCAAAAAGCCTTTTCCAGCGCCTTTCTAATTCCATAAATAAGAGGCCTTCAACGGTATTACCCTACCCACCATATTCAACATCCAAAATGCCCTTGAAACCTGACATGACATACCACACTTACTAAACTCCCCATCCCCTCTGTCGAAATGTCCAAACCATCACTGTCATTATATGATGCAGAGATACTTCTATAAGCTTAATGCAACAGTGCTGCACCGGGTGTCCAACAATATTGATACCAGATATAGCTCGAATACTTGTAAACAAAATGCGTATGTAACGAAAATATAATATGTAAATTATTATGCATTATGATATGGTATATGTATGATAAATACTTGCTGACCATCGATGAACTGTTCGGATTAACCAACCAAAGTTTGCTTTAGTCAGCCCCCTCTATGGGAGATGATCGGTAGCTAATGCTACCTTGAACGGATGCTCCTAGAGAATCACCCTGTATTGGATGCTCCTAGAGAATCACACTGACTAAACTTCCCATCCCCTCTATCGAAATGTCCAAACCGTCGCTGTCATTATATGATGTATAAGCTTAATGCAACAGTGCTGCACTGGGTGTCCAACAATATTGATACTAGATATAGCTTGAATACTTGTAAACAAAATGCGTATGTAACGAAAATATAATATGTAAATTATTATGCATTATGATATGGTATATGTATGATAAATACTTGCCGACCATCGATGAACTGTTCGGATTAACCAACCAAAGTTTGCTTTAGTCTGCCCCCTCTAAGGGAGATGATCGGTAGCTAATGCTACCTTGAACGGATGCTCCTAGAGAATCACCCTGTATTGGATGCGCACATTTCCATATTATACAAGCTATTGATATATAGTTATAGATGTATTAGACATGATGCTTGTATCCATATCCTTTCCTGAATGTCGACATATGCCAAATTGTATCCTGTTCCTTTTACCGTTTCCATAAATAATAGGCCTTCAAAGGTATTACCCACCATATTCAACATCCAAAATGCCCTTGAAAACGGACATGACATACTACACTTACTAAACTCCCCATCCCCTCTATCCAAATGTCCAAACCGTCGCTGTCATTCTATGATGCAGAGATACTTCTATAAGCTTAATGCAACAGTGCTGCGCCGCGTATCCAACAATACTGATACTAGATATAGCTTGAATACTTGTTACTTGTAAACAAAGCGCATATGTATCGACAATATATTATGTAAATTATTATGCATTATGATATGGTATATATATAATAAATACTTGCCAACCATCACTGATCGGATTAACCAACCAAAGTTAGCTGCGACCCAATATATCTCTACATGTTAGTTGCCATTCATATTGAAACTTCAAATTCCATTTACTAGAACCTTTTATTTTTGTCGGGGTCAATAGAAACATATTAACGTTCACAAAAGATACAAGATAATCCAATCTACAACTCTGCGACCCAACATACAGCATACTATCAATCTAATAACAACCTCCCCCATAAACAAACCATTCCACATATTATTTTTCTCTGCTGCAAGACCAACTCAAACAAACCATACATACTTGGCCTTGGGAGAAGCATCACAAGATATCATTACAGACCTTCCATGAAAGCTACTAAAGACATTTCCCATACAACTGAACTTCTCCCAGGACCCAAGAGAACACCTCTTCCGTAGCATGGATGCCCTTAAAGATTCTAGATAAGCTATGGGAAGTTCAAAATAGCTATGAGAAGTTCAAAATCTATCAGAAGATTGTCAAGAAATTAGTAACCTGAATCAACAGCAGAATTCTTTCTAAACTACATTTGACCAAACCCAATAGTTCCCTAAATTCAATTCCCAAGGACTCTGAATTAAATCCCTCTACCACGCAGTTGACATAATGCCACCTGATCGAATTATACAATAAAATCCAATGTCCAATCATTCGCTAAAACCAAATAATATATTAAACAAAAGAATCTGAAAATCTGCATTGCAAGCCTCTGAACTATTGGCTACAAGAAGTAGCTTCTATGTCATAGACATAGGGGATGTAAATCGATTAACAACTGGGGCTAGCAATTGAAGAAGTGACTATGTACCCCGAGTGAGGTCTTATTGAGTAGCTAAAGTCTCCTACTGGTATTCTCTCCACGTCTCAAAATTGTTCCGAGTTCTCTTTAAATAAAAACTACCATCATCAATGATAACAAAAGAAATGTATGATACTTAGAAGTGCAATAAAAAAATATAGAGAGATATGAATCATTTTCAGCTTTTTCCTTAGAAGAGAGAAAAATAACGAAACAACAGCATCATATTCCAAAAAAAACAACCCTTTGGAGGACATTATCTATCCTACAATACCAGGGGATAATTAACAAGATTTGGCAAAGTTACAATTATGTTAGCTGCAAGAGCAACGCATAAATTTTTAATTTGGCCTAGGTAAGCTGGTTTCTTGGCAGGATCCTTACTTCTTTGATTGTTTTTATCATTTGGGTTCCTTTTTTTTGCATCATATTTTTAAGCAATTAAAAGAGTTTAGTAGATGAATTTATTTATTCAATAGGTTTTTTCTTATTTTTAGAGGGGAATTGGAGGTAAGAAGAAGAAACCAAGATAGAAAAATGGCGCTCTTGCAACTATCAGCTCACTTTTCCTCATCTTCATGTGCCTTCTTTGGCGATGATGACGTTCTTTCCAGGTACCATCCATTACACTATATTTTTTCAACATTCGTGCAAATTTTGCATGACTTTTTCATGTTAAAATCTCAAAGATAATGATATCAAATGCTCTAACGGTGGAGGTTGTGTTGTATATTGATTATTGCATTGTTATTTCAGTACATCAAAGACCTTACCTCTTTTGAGAAGAAATGTAAAATGTAGATGCATTGCGGAGCCTGTTGAGATGATGCAGACTGGTATTGGTTCACTTCTAGTCTCTTTATACAATATAATTTAATTTTTGGGTTGGTCTGTTTCATATATGGTTTGCAATGTAACAAGAAATTGCAGCTCACATTATTGTGACATTGCCAAATCTTCTTCTTAAGTATCCCTGGTATTGTAGGATAGATAATGTCCTCAAAAGAAGGGTGTTTTGGTTTTGTTTTGAATATGATGCTGTTGTTTCGTTATTTTTCTATCTTCCAAGGAAAAAGCTAAAAATGATTCATATCTCTCTATATTTTTTTATTGTACTTCTAAGTCTCATACATTTCATTTGTTATCATTGATGATGGTAGTTTTTATTTAAAGAGAACTTAGAACAATTTTGAGACATGGAGAGTATACCAGTAGGAGACTTTAGCCACTCAATAAGACCTCTCTCGGGGTTAATAGTCACTTCTTCAATTGCTAGCCCCAGTTGTTAGTCGATTTACATCCACTGTGTCTATGACGTAGAAGCTACTTGTTGTAGCCAATAGTTCAGAGGCTTGCAATGCAGATTTTCAGATTCTTTTGTTTAATATGTTATTTGGTTTTAGCGAATGATTGGACATTGAATTTTATTGTATAATTGGACCAGGTGGTATTATGTCAACTGCATGGTAGAGGGATTTAATTCAGAGTCTTTGGGAATTGAATTTTTAGTTTAGAAAGAATTCTGCTGATGATTTAGGTTACTAATTTCTTGACAATCTTCTGATAGATTTTGAACTTCTCATAGCTATTTTGAACTTCCCATAGCTTATCTAGAATCTTTAAGGGCATCCATGCTAAGGAAGAGGTGATCTCTTGGGTCTTGGTAGAAGTTCAGATGTATGGGAAATGTCTTTTCATGGACGGTCTGTAATGAAATCTTGTGATGCTTCTACCCATGGCCAAGTATGTATGGTTTGTTTGAGCTGGTCTTGCGGCAGAGAAAAATAATGTGGAATGGTTTGTTTATAGGGGAGGTTGTTATTAGATTGATAGTATGCTCTATGTTGGATTGCAGAGTTGTTGGTTGGATATCTTGTATCTTCTGTGAATGTTAATATGGATCTATTGACCCTGACAAAAAGAAAAGGTTGTAGATAAATGAAATTTGAAGTTTTGATATAAATGGCAGCTAACATGCAGATACATGGGTATGGATTTGGAAACGGTACAAGGAATGGGAAACAATTTGGCATATCTCGACATTCAGGAAAGGATATGGATACAAGCATCCTGTCTATTACATCTATAACTATATTTTAATTGCTTGTATAATATGGAAATGTGTGCATCCAATACAGGGAGCTTCTCTAGGAGCTTTTGTTCAAGGTAGCATTAGCTAATGATCATCTCCCTCAGAGGGGGCTGACTAAAGCAAACTTTGGTTGGTTAATCCGATCAGTTCATCGATGATTGGCAAGTATATATCATATATATACTATATCATAATAATTTACATATTATATTTTCGATACATATGCATTTTGTTTACAAGTATTCGAGCTATATCTAGAATCAATATTGTTGGATACCCGGTGCAGCACTGTTGCATTAAGCTTATAGAAGTATCTCTGCATCATAGAATGACAGCAATGGTTTGGACATTTGGATAGAGGGGATGGGGAGTTTAGTAAGTGTAGTATGTCATGTCAGTTTTCAAGGGCATTTTGGACGTTGAATATGGTGGGTAGGGTAATTATTTATGGAATTAGAGAGGCTAGCTGGAAAAGGCTTTTTTGGGGGACAGGGATGCACATGCACCTGTTAGTTTTTTCAGGATTTAGTTCGTTTCAGTTGACTTTGGACCTGCTTTGGGAGGCAGAGGGAGTTGATGGGCTGGTGTGTTCTGGAGAATGATGTGATTTCTAGGTTTAGTAAGACTTAAGGAATGGAGTTGATGGGCTGGTTACTTCAGTGTGTACAGAGCTGACTTGAATGTTACTGGGCAAGTAACATGGTTCCTTTTTTATGTGCAAATCATCTGTAATTAGCAGTAACAGTTGATAAACTACTACTAAATTGTGTAAAAATTTTAATAAGAAAAAAATTAAATAACATTAATGAAAAAGAATCTTTGTCCCTTTCACTTTAGTTTTATACCTTTTGAGTGTTTTTATGTTTCTGTTGGGTCTCATGAGGTAAACGGCTTACACCTTGTTGAATAATTTTTTTTGATGAATCTTACTTTCTTTCCACTCCATCCTTTTGTTATTTTCTATGGTTTAGTTTCTTTCAGGTTATAATGGTTAAACGTCTTGATAAGATGGTTAACTTCAGAACTTAAATTGTTGATGGGACTGTCCGCTCTTGCTTTTGTGTCTGCAGTTTACAAGACAAAGGTATCTCGAAATGAAAACATGGCAAAATTGCAAGCTGGTTATTTGTTTCCAGAGGTCAGCAACAATAAGCCTGATTATATTTCGTAGAAACACTGTGTTGCATAGTACATACTAAAGGCTGTTGGAAAATGATCTCCTTTTATTTTCTTCTCCCGTTTCTAGGGCAAATGATATTTTTTTTACTACTTTCATTAATCACCATTGTGATTTGAAAAGTTGTGAGAGTTATCTATGAAAAAAGACTTGCTCTAGTGTTTTCCTTCATTTTTTCAATATTTTTGACCGAAAATTTTTTATATAACGTGTCAACCTTATTCTATAGAAGTATGGTGCACCTAAAAAATCTACCCAAAAAGGTTGTTCTGACATTTAAAAACCCTACAATTGATCATCTTAACTTTGAGATCTATGGATATGAAAAAGAAAAAGAATTTGAGTCCTAAAAATAGTGCATCTAGTAACACATTATATTGAAAGTCCATTTTCAAAAACTTTAAGAGGTCGTTTGGGAACCTGGAAATATATTACATGAAAATAGATTATACGGAAATATTATATTTTTATTGTTTGGGTACACTTTAATAATAAGGAAATGGAAAAAGATTAGCCATGATTTTCCCAAAAATCAGAATGGAAAAAGATTAGCCATGATTTCCCAAAAAATCAGGAAATCTATTGTGAGCGATAAGGGCGGTGAAGGAGCCAAAAATCCCATGATTCACCTCCTAATAAACCACAAAAAAAAAAAACAGCTAAAACCCCCATCTTCTTCAACTATCAACCGAATCGCATATATATTTAAACCTCAAAAATCACGTAGCCCCATTTTCTTCAACTAGCAACAGCCCCATCTTCTTCAACTAGCAGCTAAAACCCACCAGCCCCATCTTCTTCAACTAGCAGCTAAAACCCACCAGCCCCATCTTCCAGCCCCATCTTCTTCAACTAGCAGCTAAAACCCACTACCCCATCTTCTTCAACTAGCGCTAAAACCCTCCAGCCCCATCTTCTTCAACTAACCCATCAACCCCATCTTCTTCAACTAGCAGCTAAAACCTGGCAGCCTGCAACCACAATTGTAGTTAACATTTATTTCTAGATATGCAATATTTATTTTTGGGTTTTGCAACTAGCTATTGTTCCAAAAAATAAACGGTTTTGAGTTATCTGGTAAAGTCAGTCTGTTTTTTTTTTTTTTATTTCTTTGTTTTTTGTTGCTATTGTTTGCTGATAAATTTGAAATACTTGAGTTCATTCACAGAGGATCATCAAATCAGTGTGCTTGAATTGTTTTTTTTTTTTCAGAACTTTTTTAAATTAATTTACCTCTTCAATCTCCTCCAATGCCCTAAAGCTGCTTTTTGGGTTCTACAACTGACTAAAAGTGCTTTTTGGGTTCTGCAACCACAGTTGTAGCTATTGATCCAAAAAAATAAACGGATTTGAGTTCTTTGCTAAAATCAGTCTGTTTATTTTTTTGCTTTATTTTTCTTTTTTGCTGCTATTGATTGCTGATAAATTCAAAATATTTGAGTTCACTCACAGAGAATCGTCAAATCAGTGTGCTTGAATTGTTTTTTTTTTTTAAGAACTTTTTAAAATTAATTTACCTTTTCAATCTCCTTCAATGCCCTAACATAACTTCTCCTCTAATACATCTCATTTAGACATCAAGCCTTCTAGGTTACTAGCCAAATTTATCCAACTCAGTGTGCTTGAATTGTTTTTTTTTTTTAAGAAATTTTTTAAATTAATTTACCTCTTCTATCTCCTTCAATCTTCTTGTTCTACATTAAATAGATTTTATGGCCATCAATGGGATTTTTGGCACTGGAATTGTACCTAGATTCGGTGGATTCGGTGGTGTGCCTTACTTTGAGTGTTTAAGGTTGACACCTTGTGCAAACTTCACATTTATGATTTGTGAGTTGCTGGGAATCCATTTGTATAAGATTCGATTACATTATATGCTTCTTATTACTTTTTACTAGTGTTCTATGAAGTTGAGTGTTGCTTTATATCAAATTCTCTACAGTTTTCTGAAACTTTATTGAGCATTATTATATTAAGTTTGGCTTTCTAGTTTGTGGCTGGTAAAAGGAATCTGCTCAATAAGAGGCTTGGATGAAAAAATGCTTATTAAACATTCTGTTCCGATGTCTCAGCTCTACATGGTTCCAGCATCTAACCCCTTCTCTGGGAGTGTTGGAATGTCACTCAGTATTTAATTCCCTTAAAGCCCCTACATATTGAGTTTGCACTTTATATGGCCTGCTATAAGTTTTGTGCTTTGGATGTTGAAATATAGAACTATATAAGAAAAATAACTATTTTACCATTATGTTCTATTCATTCTGTTTTATGACTTTTAGACCTTCTCACTTCGCAGTCTTCTTTTCAAAAAATCCTTGAATGTCTCTATCATTGGATACTTTTAAGGATAAGGAGGATTTATTTTGATCACTGGTTCTTGTTTTTGTGTTACATAGAATATAATGGAAATGATAAATGGTACCTTTCAGGAGAAATAAATTGTAGTTTGAAGGAAAAATTTTAGCTGTTGATTGATTGATTCTTTGTATTTTTCTTGAAACTCAGATTGCTAGAAGAAGAGAAGTGCATATGTTGAAATATCCGGAAGCGAAGGTGATAAGCCTTGGAATTGGTGACACAACTGAGCCTATTCCAGAAGTTATTACTTCTGCTATGGCAGAGGTAAAAAAGTATTGCAACTCGGCTTGTATTTATTTTCTTCACTATTTGGTCTGCATTTTCCCCATATTATGCTGTTACAAGTCCTAAAGAGTTGCTCATTATGTGAAAAGGACACTTGAGAACAATCTTATATGCTGTCCTTTTGAAGCTTCAATTACTCCTATGTGTGGTTTCGAATTTATTGTTAAAAAAGGCTGATTTGCCCCAATCTAAACCTTTGTGGTGTCTGTAGAGGTCGTATGCACTGTCAACTGTTGCTGGTTATAGTGGCTATGGAGCTGAGCAGGGTGAAAAGGTACTTAGCATATCTTTATTCTTTTGGGGCCCGTTTGGATGTAGATGTTATCATTGATAATTCATTGTTTCCATAAAATTAATCCTGATCAAGGTTTGAAAATTCGGTGATCTGAATCGGAACTGGCCGATCCTGCTATACATCAGGATTTGGCTGGGCCCCCTCATGAGCTGGAGGGTTCTACCTGTTCATTAACAGAATTGGCTGGTTCTATCAAACGGGACTGGCTCATACATTTTACCTGTTTGGCAAATAAATTTGAAATCTTTCTAGTTAAAGGAAAGGTGGTGGGGGCCACCCTCCCTTGTACTATCAAACTTTGTTATCATTTGAAAGAGGTGTCACTCCTCTCCTTTAGGAACACGTGTCCCTACTCCTAATAACCAATCTCCTCAAAACTTAGTGTAGCTTGGAGCCATTTATAAACCTGTGCCCCCACATACCCCTTCTATCTCACTGATGTGGGACATGAAAAGGGTGTTAAAAGTTTTAAAAATCTTAATTCTATTAAGGTCTCGCTTTCCTTTATCTCTCTGCCCTTAATCAGGCGGTTCATTATTTGCCAACTCTTCTATTTCCCACCTCCCATGAATGACTTTGTCAAGTCTCCAACGGTGGGTTGAAAGTTGATTCTTGTGCTAGCCTCCTATCTCTACAACATTTCATATTTTCTTCTCTTTCTACATCATTTAAATACAACATTTCATGATTCTTATTCTCTATCTAGAATCTTTCCTTTCATTTAAGCAGAACCTATCGTTTTTTTTTTCTTTTGGGCTTCTCTAGAACCATCTATCTCATTTATGTAATCATTCAAGGATTTTAAAAATCGGTATTTCACAAAAGGGTGTGGAAATATTTCAACCAAGGTTTTCCTTTTGGGGAATAGGTGTTGAAACTCTCAAAAAATTAAAATTCGAAGGCTGTTCAAATATCAGAGATGTAGAGAGAGAAGAAATCATGAGAAAGAAAATATGTTATTGTAAAAATTTTAATGAGAGAGAGAAGAAATCATGAGAGAGAAAATCATGCTATAGTAATGATTTTAATGAGAAAACCTATCAATGGTTTTTTTTTTATTTTGAGCTGTTAGGTTTTCCGTTTGGGGAATAGATGTTGAAACTTTCAAAAATTAAAAATGAAAGGCTGTTCAAATATTGGAGATGCATAGAGAGAAGAAACCATGAGAGAGAAAATATACTATTGTAACGATTTTAATGAGAAAACCTCTAAATGGTTTTTGGTTTATCTTGGCTTTTTAAACCTCTCTAGCTAAAGAAATCATTGATATATTGGGTCACGAAAATAATTCGTCTCTCTCTAAAATTTTTGTGCACACCAATAGCAAAAACAAAAGTAGTAAATGAAGATTTTGTTTTCTAGAAAAAGAATGAATAATATGCTTCTTTCAAAAACCAAAATTTTTAAGTTAATAAAAAACAAAAAACAACAAATTGAGTTAGAAGATCCATTTTATTGCCATGAGTTGCATTTTAAATTTCATTTTGACTATAAAATGAATTTAATCGACAACAAACACTCAAACATGAAACAACTTCTCAATTTTTCCATATTTTTGATACAATAGTGAAAAACTATGATGCAATTACTACTATTTTTTAAAAAACTCTAAGAAACTAGATTTTTAAGAAATTATAGTACTTTTTGGAATATTTCTATGCCAAAACTGGCTGATTCTCCAATCCGGTTCACCGATCCACCAATCCAACTTGGTTTTTGGGGAGGCCGATCGGGGCCACTGATTTGCTTTTTTTAAGCCTTGATCCTGATAATGAATTATCTGTTGTTTGGCAGTCTTCATTATAAAGTTATATAAGACAAACTGATAGGCAGTTTGGCATACGAGTTTATCTTTTTTTTGAAAAGCTGTTTTTACTTTATTCGGAGTAATTTGCTAGAAAACAATGTTTTTAGCCAGAACTAGCTATAATTAGCTGGAAATCACGAAAAAAGTTAAATAATTAAGTAATATTATATATAAGATAGATACGTACCAATTAGCTAACAAAATAATATTGTCAATTTTAGATAAGATCATTTATTCCAGATAAAATTAATTGTCATCCAAACAGGCTCTCATAGTAAATTTTTAAAGGTGAAGGCATAGTGAGAGAAGCAAAACAATATATTCTACGATTCTGATGGGGAAATGGAATGTAGATCTCATGACCACTTCCTTTGTTCGGGCTGACGGCATTGGAACTGTCATGAGCTGTGTCTTGAAAGCCTTAGGCTCCTCATGAACTGTTTTCCTTGGAATACTCTTTCCTATATATTTCCAATCTGGACATCAACTTTAGAAGGAATGATCCTAACAGTGGTTAAGTTGGCTTCTTCAAAAGTAGTTAGATTCATCCTGACCATGAATCTGAATCAGATTATAAACCATATCTATGAACCTCACTATGAGCAGAGCAAAACAATATATTCTACGATTCTGATGGGGAAATGGAATGTAGATCTCATGACCACTTCCTGTGTTCGGGCTGGCAGCATTTGAACTGTCATGAGCTGTGTCTTGAAAGCCTTAGGCTCCTCATGAACTGTTTTCCTTGGAATACTCTTTCCTATTTATTTCCAATCTGGACATCAACTTTAGAAGGAATGATCCTAACAGTGGTTAAGTTGGCTTCCTCAAAAGTAGTTAGATTCATCCTGACCATGAATCTGAATCAGATTGTAAACCATATCTATGAACCTCACTGTGAGCATTTATTGTGACTTTATACTTAGCCAGCACACTTGTGATGGTCCTAATGAGGTAGGATAGCCTCCATCAAACATGTAATTAAACCCTAAGCATGTCATTATCAAATAAGCCAACTACATATGGAATCTGTTCTTTTTTCTGTTTTTTTTTTGAGAAAGTTCAACTACATATGGAATCTTTACTAAATATGGTTTACTAACCTATTTTAGCTTAACATCTATCCATTAAAAACATAAGAGTTATTTTTGAAGTGTCATTAAAAACATAGAGCTATTTCTGAAGTGATTTTAGAAATTGGTTCATTTCACCTGATTATGCCGCATACTCAATCATTGGGAAAATCAGGGAGCCCAGTTCATTTTTGTACGGTAGTGATGATTTTGGTATCAAACAAATATGGTGGAAGCATTCATCTTATGTGGTTTTCTGTTTTCCATATGACTTCTTCGTTTTTCCATTCATAATGCTAACTGACATGTGTTGCTTATGATATTTCCATATTCAGAATTTGAGAGCTGCAATAGCAGAGACGTATTATGGCAACCTTGGTATTCAGGAAACTGATATATTTGTCTCAGATGGTGCAAAATGTGACATTTCACGCCTTCAGGTTGCTCTATTATTTTGCTTACTGTGTTTATATTTCAAAATTGAGTCAAGTTTGGACATCTAATGATTAAGTAATACACATACTTCTTACATGCATATGTAATTGGATGTATGTGCATGCATGATGTTATATGCACGTGTACCAACTAAACTGTCATAGGGATATTTTCTTTACAAGTTATACTGAGTATTTTTCTTTGTTGAGTGGGTATTGGGCTCTGTGCTTCCTGAATGCCATGTATGGTGCAATTTAAATCATCCTATTGATGAACTTTTCGACAACCTCCTAATGCTGCCTTAATATTTCCTTGCATGTTTAACATCGATTTTTGTCAAGTCAATGACCAGGACAACTAAAAATGCTCCTCTTTCATGCAGATCCTTTTTGGGTCTAATGTGATGATGGCTGTGCAAGATCCATCATACCCGGTAATCATTGTGGCTTATAGTGTAACTTGGGAGTTCAACAAAAATATCCTAATGAGCAACATAAGAAAATTCATTCAATTGAGTCATCATTTGAATGACATTTGTGCCGAGAGTACATTGTTCGTTTCATATTCATGTTACTGTGAAATATTATTTCATATTTCAATTTCGCTTTCTTTGTATTTGACTCTGAATCCTTATCTTAAAAATCATAAAAAGAGTTATAGATTTGCCTAAGGAAGACTCCTCATTCTGATTGATTGTTTATGCTGACAGGCATATGTGGACTCCAGTGTCATTATGGGCCAAACTGGCCCATTTCAAAAGGATGTTGAGAAGTATGGGAAGATTGAATACATGAAATGCACCCCTGAAAATGGTTTCTTCCCTGATTTATCAACCGTATCAAAAACTGATATCATTTTCTTCTGCTCTCCAAACAATCCAACTGGTTCTGCTGCTACTAGGGAACAGTTGGTTCGGTTAGTGCAGTTCGCAAGGGATAATGGATCTATCATAGTGTATGATTCAGCTTATGCAATGTATATTTCAGATGACTGCCCTCGCTCAATCTTTGAAATTCCTGGAGCAAAAGAGGTAAACATTCTATCTATTGGCTTATGTGATTTTTTTCTTTTTAATTTTTCCATTCCAATGAGACAAATATATATTATCTGTAAGTCAAGTGTTGAAATGTATTGCAGGTTGCGATTGAGATATCATCATTTTCAAAATATGCGGGGTTTACAGGTGTTCGTCTTGGTTGGACAGTTATTCCAAAACAGCTCGTGTTTTCAGATGGCTTCCCTGTTGCCAAAGACTTCAATAGAATTGTATGCACCACCTTCAATGGTGCATCCAATATTGCGCAGGCTGGGGGACTAGAATGCCTTTCCCCTCAGGGTTTAAAGGTCAGATACGTGATGTGTGGGTGTGGGTGTGTGTGTGTGTGTGTGGGTGTGGTGTGGGTGTGGGTGTGTGTATGTGTGTGAGAGAGAGAGAGAGAGAGGATTATGTTTCCATCTTTCTGGTGCATATCCAACTTGCTCAGATGACGTGACATTTTCTTTTCAGGCAATGCATGAAGTAGTTGGTTTCTACAAAGAGAACACAGACATAGTAGTGGATACTTTCAAATCGCTCGGTTTTAAGGTTTATGGAGGGAGGAATGCACCCTATGCTTGGGTACATTTTCCTGGTCGAAGCTCATGGGATGTTTTTGAAGAGATTCTTGAGAAAGCTCACTTGGTTACAACACCAGGTAGTGGGTTTGGACCAGCTGGTGAAGGTTTTATCAGAGTGAGTGCCTTTGGTCACAGGGAGAATGTTCTAGAAGCTTCTAAACGGTTAAAAGAGCTTTACATGTGAAGTGAGATCTTCTCCTTTTGGTAAGTCATGATTCTCTCCATTGAATCGATTGACTAGTAGTGGACTAATAGGATGCAATTCAAGCTCCCTTTCAATTGCTTCTTGGAACTTCGCCTTGTGCAATGAGACATCTAATTTATCACAGGAACAGAAAGTTTTGTATGCCTTAATCTTGTTCCCATGTGTATGAAGACGGTGCTTTATGTAAAGCATTGCCAGGAAAGCCAAAATCTCTCTCTCTCTGCGTGTGTGTGCCCGAGTGCATGAACTGTGTTAGAGTGTACTCCTGTGTTTTAGCAAAGAGCAATTTGAAGCTCAATGGTGGGAAGAACTATGCCATAACATGGGATGATCTCTCTCTCTCTCTCAGAGTGAGCAATTTGAAGATCGATGGTGGGAACTAACATGGGATGATCTCTCTCTCTCTCTCTCTCTGAGTAAGCAATTTGAACTATGCCATAACATGGTTTGATCTCTCTCTCTCGCTCTCTCTCTCAAATCAAGTATGATTTAATTTAGGAAAAAGTTTATATAAGGTGGCAACCTTAAAATGTAGAACTACGGATGCATTTCAAAAATCTATCAGAAAATGTTGTTTTAATGTTGATAAACCTTGTGATTGATTATCTCGACGTGGAGATTTATGACAATGAAAAATAAAAAGATTTTGAGTCTCAAAAATAATGCATTTTACAACATATTATATATGCCGTTCATTTTCAAGATTTTCATATGTTTATAGATCTACTGGATTTTAACTATTTTTTGGAATTTAAAATTTTGTAATTAGATATAAAAATAGATTCGAGATAATCCTAAAAACATTTTAAATCAAAATTATATATTATGATAAAATTTGGAGGCGCACATTTTAAATCTTAGTTGGATTGTTTAAGGTTGCAACCTTATGGAAACCACGCCCTTTAATTTAATTCAGTTGCATTGTATTTAATTGATGCTTATTTTCTTTAGTTTTAATCTAAGGAAAAAGCTTATATAAGGTTAGCACCTTAAAATGTGGACCTAAGGTGCACCTCTAAAATCTTTTGCAAAATGTGGTTTTAATAATGGAAAAACATGTCATTGATCATCTCGATATATGTGGAGAAAAAAAAAAAAGAAGAAAGATTTGTGGTCTTAAAAATAGGGGTGGCAATGTACCCGGACCTGACCCAGAAACCTGTTGGGTATTCTCGACACAGGTCCAAGTATGGGGTTCAACATTTGGACTCGATGGGTCGGGTCTGGGTCCAAAACTTGGACCCGAGTACTATTTGGGTTTGGGTCCAAGTCTGGGTCTGTTTAGACTTGATCTGTACCCGTAAATTGTTGGAGATAAAATACTTCAAGTCTTATTAGTTTATATGTATTAAAGATTGTATACAATAATAACTCATAGTCATTTTTAGCTATTAAACAACAAATCAGACGATTTGAAATTTATGGCCGGTGATTGTGACTTTGTTGCCAATAATATGGGTATATGATGGTAAAAAAAAGCAAAAAAAAATAAAAAGAAGTTCATAATGAAGGTGGTAATGGACCCGACCAGACTCGAGAGCCAAATGGAATAGACCTGGGACTCAAAGACTATGAGTATGAGTCCAACTTATAGACTTGACGAGTTGGCTTTGGGTCCAAAATTTGGACCCGAATACCATTTGGGTATAGTCGAACCTAACCCATTAGCGACCCATTGTCACCTTTACCTAAAAATAGTACATCTAGCAATACATTATTTGGATCATCTACTTTTTAGATTTTCATGCATTTATAAATCAGCTTGATGTGAAACATCTTTTGCGTTTAGAAATTTATATTAGAGATAAAAACAGGTCTCACACTATCTTTAAGAATTTCAACACCAAATTATATCTCATCACAAAGTTTGGAGGTGTTTTTTTGTTTGATTGTTTAAGGTTGCAACTCTCTAAAAGCATCATTATCATAATTATTACTTTTTTCAATTAATTACCATCGATTATACGAATCTTGGTTTACCATTTAGCTCTATTAAAAGTCATATTTTAATCCACAAGTTTTCGTATCTTTTCAAGCTACTTCCAATTATGCTTTTTTGGTCGTATTTTTCACCTTTTTCAATCTTTTTACTTGAATTAATTCATACATCGTGATGTATTTAGTAGTCACCACACATATTTGAGTCATTTAAGTCTACTCTCTCGTCTTATCATGTATTGGTGCGGTACCTAAATTCATTGGAATAGCTTTAATCTTACGACATTCATACCCTTAATCTAATATGTAACATTATAGCACAAATACAAATTTTTTTGGTATCATTCCAAGAAACCAGAAATCGGAGAGAGAGCATGTGGCTTGGACATGTTATAAAAATATTTCATTTGTCACGAGACATTGTAATGGTTGATTCCATCGTCCATGGATATAAATTACAACGCAAATGCTGGTGAAAGGCAAGGGATCAAACCTCAGACACCGATGGCTCCATAGGTGACCTGCTAAGGCCGTTGCCTTTCTTTTGCTGTGAACACCTTTTCTGTCTCTAGACAACCTGCTTCTCCATCTAACCCTGCTCGCTCCTCTCACATGATTTCGAGTGCTGAAGTGCTCACAGGCTGCCAGAATGGTGGGTTGCTGGCCTTATCCTTTCCATTTGATCTCTCTTTCTCTCTCTAAAATAAATCTGGCGCCGTTGTTTTTTTTTGGACTTTGGTCTCTCTCTAAAATAAATCTGGCGTCGTTCTCTTGACGGCTTTTTTTGGACTTGGGAGTACAAGTGCATGAATGGCCTGAGGTATTTGGGATTGAAGATTTGGGGTAGAGAGATGTGTAATATCCTCCAAGCTGATGATCTTTCTCTATTCAGGATAACAAGATTAGTGTCCCTAACTAGCTTCTTGATCTCTCTTACTTCCTCCTCCTTTGAATTTCTCACTAGACCATTAATTAAAAAGCCCAAAGCCTCCAAATCAGGAGCCTTTTTCTTGTTAATACGGTCCTTGAACCGTTCATGTGCGAACCCTAATCATCTATTTCATAGAGAAAATGGCGAAAAAACATGAATGAGAAATCTATCTGGGAACCATCCTTTTCCCCCATCTCTGCAATTTCTCCATTTTTTGAAGGGAAAAATCTCTCTTTCCACGTGAGAGGCCTCTCTCTCTCTCTCTCTCTCTCTTGTTCTTCATTTTTGCGCCTTTCAGATCCAAGACTAGTGCCATTTCTGGTCTTCAGTAATGGGCCCTCGATTGAATCAACCAGGTACCCAAAACGATAATCTCCTTCCTAAAACTTAAGGTTCATTTTTGAAAACCCTAAATTGTTACTGACTTTGCTGTTTGAGCTGGGTGTTGTAGCCATGAAAACCCGATTGTTCTTTTGTTGGGTAAAAGAGAACGCATTGCTTTTGAAGCATTGGAATATTTGGTTGGATTTAGTCCCCTTTTTTTTTTTCTCTCTCTCTACAAAATGGTTTTCCAATTTTTTTCACTTTCATTTAAATTTTTTATCAAATTCGATCTTTTTATTGCGTGTTGACATAACATCCTACTCCATTTGAATCCTTTAAGTTTTTTTCATTAGGGTAATGTTTTTGATAGGTCAAGTTCAACATTTGAGAGTTGTGGTTAATTTTCATACTTTTCTCTAATATCCAATTGCTTTTATGAGAACAACAAATTTTCATCAAGAAATTTATTAAACCACGGGAAAATTTTCCATTTATCAAAACACGCCTAAAATATCGATTGTTCTAACTAGTGATTGTGTCTTTTCAGGGGATTTTTTGAAATTAATCAAAAGAAACGGATGAGATGTTAAACATCTCATCTCTTTTGTTCTTTTGGATAAATTTTTCCAGTAACGACTTTATTGAGAAATCAGTTGATTTACCCGCGGATTTTTTAGGTGGTTTGACCATTTTATGGACATTTTCCTAAGCTTATTACAATTCAAGCACAAATCCCATACTGGTAACTCAAATTTGGGAACTGAAAAGTGATGGTTTTCATTTTGATGATGGTGGTAAGATTGTTTGCATTTGCAGAGAACTAGGGTTTTGATTTCTTTATGAAGAAGCAAGAAATGGGATCTTGAAATTGAAGAAAAAGTGCGTTGCTTCATCTGTGCAAATATGGTATTGATCTCTGCAGCCAGGGACTATGTGACCCGGATGTTGCAAGACATTTCAGGCATGAAGGTTCTCATTCTCGATTCCCAAACGGTACTCACTCTGTTCATATAATCTTACATATGATTATTTTCTGTATTTGAAATTGGGTTTGCCTCAGTAGTGAATTTCGGTTTATAATACATGTTACGGGGCTCCTATTGTTGCTTAGCTTCTCATTTAGTTTCTCTCTATAAAACTTAAAATTTGAGATAGTTTTTCTCTATAAAAATTTTGCGATAGTTTCTCGATCTAAATTTTTTGAAATAGTTTTTCTCTCTAAATAATTTACTCTTATCAAAAATTTGATATAGTTTGTCTGTCTAAAGTTTTAAGATATTTTCTCTCTCTAAAACATAAAATTTGAGATAGTTTCTCTCTCTTAAAATTGTAAAGTAGTTTCTCTATCTAAAATTTGATATACCTTCTAATCTCTAAAATTTTAATATACTCTCTCTCTAAAACTTAAAATTTGAGATAGTTTCTCTCTCTAAAAGTTTTGAGATATTTCTCTCTAAAAATTTTTTAAGTAGTTCCTCTCTCTAAAATTTAATGTAGTTTCTCTCTAAAATTTTAAGATGCTTTCTCTTTCTACAACTTAAAGATTTGAAATAGTTTCTTTCTGTAAAAATTTGAGAGGTTTCCCTCTCTAAAAATTCATGTATATTCTCTCTAAAAAATTTCAGATACTTTTTCTCTCTAAAATCAATTCAGCTGGCGGCCTTCACAGTCGCAAACCTAATTAGATGTTTGACTTGAATCTCGAGAAACCTTCCCAAATCAATGACTATGGTGAAGCAGAAAATGCGCAAAGGATATCTTTGAAGTCTAGCCAATTGGTAATCCTTTTTGGATATTTAAATTTGATACTAATATATCAAATGTAAAAAAATTCCTATTTATATTGGGAAAATCCTGTTTGACAGAAGCTCCCCTGAGCTTAATTTTTGGTAGTTTATAGATTGAGTGTGTGTGCGCGCACGCACACGTGCATGTGCACGTGCAAGTGTGTGGCATGTGCTCCGGATCTAATAATTTCAATGCTAACCTCTTTGAGGTAGGCCTTCAATTTTTTTTAATATTGACGGTCAGATTTCAATCTTGCCCTAGAGATGAAGATTGAAGATTATGATTTACCAGGTCAACGAGTTTAATGCTATAGCCAAAATCAAAACAATGTACTTTCCGTGCCTTTATTAAAAAAATAATCAAGTTAATTAGGCTCAATTTGATCAGTCCAGAAAAGTGAATTTGGTTTGACATAGCATCGTGATTTATATGCTTGAAGAAAATGAAAAGAAAGGAGAGTTGCCAAAACACTTACACAGAAGTGTTCTCCATGTGTTTCAAACCTTTCCATTTTCATAATTGGTGGATGTCCCCTGGAATTCTCGTTTCATAAATGGTATTTCTCGAATAAGTAAAACACATCATAATTAGCACTACTACAGTCTTATTTTACCTTTGATTCCCAAAGCACCTTGTATTGCTTACTCACTTTATGTTACAATGACAAGAACATACGATTGGGTGCCTAAGATGAACCTGCTTGTTAGGCCTTGCATGTTACACTTTTTAGTGGCCAACTTTTTATGAATCACACAAGGTTTTTTGCAAGCCATGCTATTGTCATCTGAAAAAATTTCCTTGGTTCTAACTTCTAATGTTCGTAGATTGAATTCTCATAGCAGGATATCTTAGAATTTTTATCTGATTGGTCCCAATTGTTTGGAATTCCTTATGGAGACAGATTTTTTTATACAATTGCTAATTGTTATAGTCGGGAATTCTCATGGTTTCAGGTCAGCATTGTAAGTGTAGTATACTCTCAGTCTGAGTTACTTCAGAAGGAGGTCTTTTTGGTAGAGATGGTTGATTCCATATCCAAGGAAGCAATGGCGCACCTCAAAGCTGTTTATTTTCTTCGTCCAATAACAGAGAATATAGATCGGCTGAAACGACAAATAGGTAGTCCAAGGTTTGGGGAGTACCATTTATGTAAGTCATCTTTTGGCATTGGAAATTCTTTAGGGTTTTACAGAAATTGATGATTCTTGAGCATGAGACAGGATTTCAAGCTTTGTCTGTTTTTGGGTTCTCTCTTGTTCATATGATTTTAATTCTGGATTCCAAATCATTATCTGTGCAGTCTTCTCTAATATTCTCAAGCTCGATCAAATTCAAGTCCTTGCTGACTCGGATGAACATGAAGTTGTGCAACAAGTCCAGGTGACATCTTGTGAATGAAATCTGTGTAATTTTAACGTTCTCATGCAGTGATCAGTTCCCTCTTTTGACAGTATATTTAGAAATGGAGCTCAATTCATGCTAGTAACAAGTCTAATCAAGACTAAGTGGCATATGGTTGATAAAGATCCACACATTAGAGTGGCGGGGTCCTTCTTGATGTCATGGAATAAGAACAACACTATGATAGCTAGATATGCACATAGTTGACACATCATTGGAAATGATAGAGGCAGCCATCATAATTTTATGAATGTGGTACATGAAGCAAGTATACTCTCTTCCTAACAGTAGTCACTGGGCACATTTCAAGTAAGGATTGTTGGTGAGAAAATCCACTGAGTTGTAACTCTGCTTGAAATTACTGATATGGTTCAGTTGTTAAAGTTATCGAACATTCATTGCCGATAGTCAATTCATAAACATGTAAAGTTAACTGCAATACATGTTACTATGGAATACAATTTCAGGAATTTCTTATTTTAGCTTTAATTTGGAAAAGCAAATATGGGTTCTGACTGTCCAAATATCACTATTTAGTAGATCTGCATCATTAACAATTTATTGGGAAATCTCTGTAGATTCCAAGAAACGTGTTCTTAAAAACCCTTTAGGCCCCACTATACCATGTTGAGTTCACAACCTGTGGGTAAATAATAGCCAATGTTATAGTAATTCTATTCATGCTAGTATTTGTTGTGCTGAAGAATAATAGTTTCTATGCACAACGTAGTTTATATGCACAACGCATTAACACTTGTGTTAAATTTTAACTGATTGTGGTTGTATTAATCAATATAGCCAGGGCTATTTTCCTAAGGTTTGTGCTATTGTATTTTCTATCAATAATAATATGATACCAGTTAGTAACCCTTGCTAATGCTATCACCAATGTTCAAGGACTCGGATGATTTCCTCAAAAAAAAAAGGACTCTGATGATTTTCTCACCTTGGCCCGAGAACCGGGTAAAACTCGGGTTAACTAAATGAAAATCATAAAAATTATAGAAAAATTTGGAATTAATGTATAAAAATTCTATATGTAATTTGGACTCTTTTATGATGACTTGTGAGTTTTTCTTGCAGTATGACCTATTTTTATATTTCCTCTTTTTTTTTTGGATTTTTTTGAAATGTCTCCAACTGTAAATATTTTGTTTTAAATCCATGTTTTATATATTTTGTTCAACTTATTTAGACTTTCTATGTAATTTTTTTATTTTTTAACAATATCTTATTTGTTTAATTTTTATGGCGATTTGGGCTATATGTAAACTACTTGGCCGAGTCCACTTGGACTTGGTTGTGTCCACTCAGACTTGGCCATGTTACTCAGCTTTGGCCATGGCTGAGTCTGAGGCCTGGTCTGAGTTTAAAAACATTGGTTATCATTTCATCAACTTACACAAGCACATACAATCTAGTGTTCTAGAAGTACACTTTGTTTAGGAGGGGGCGGGGTTGTCCTCAACTGTTCAGGTATGCAATTTCTTTCCTCTATTTTTCCTTCAAGTTAAATATATAGTAGAGAGTAGTAGCAAGCAATCATTTTTGCTTTAATGTCTGCCTATTCCCCAAAATTTTCACGTACAACCTGGACAAATCACTTTACTTTATGGGTGTATCTTTGAAAGATCATGGGCTATATTGAAGACTTCTGGCTATCCAGGCCTTGTCAACATGCCACTGTCACATTATTCAAAGGAAGTTCTAGAGTGTTGCACGCTTTTACTTTAACTTCATGTTCTCTCGCAAGGTTGCACGTACTTCTTTTCATCTATATTGTCAAGGGGAGGTTTTTGCTCATTATTTATATTATGCAACATTTGAAGGTGTGAGTATGATTCTAAATGGAGGCTCCTATTAATCAATTTCAACTTCTTGAATGCATCTAACTCTTTCTAGGGCCATTGTAGAGAGGAATAAGATTCCACATCTATTAACAAACACTTATACCCTTCTTAAGTTCTTGTTTGTCTGATATATCCCTTATTTGGCACCTTGGACACAGTGTGGATCTTGTGACATGTTTCTTTCTTTGGAACTTTCTTTTTTCTTTAACATATTCCTTGTCTTTTCCTCATTTTTAACATTTTAGCTTGACAAATCTATTGATTTTCTCAATTTTCTTTTAGTGAATTTTCAGAGAAGTCGATTTTTGAAGTCATATCTGACACTACAAATATATGCTGGGTGCTTATGAAACACATATTCCGGAAACTGTGGGAATGACTTTGCCTTAAAATTTATATATTTTGTGATGTGCTGTTTACCTTTTTTTACTTGTGCTGGATTACTTGATTTTCTTCTGTTCTCTAGATGCTGGAAGTTCTCGCATATGGCCTCACCAATTTGATTATATGTTCAGAATTCCCTTCTAAGTGGTTGTTATGAATGTGTCAGTCATTCCCCTTGGTCACTGAAGATACTATATTTTGTAAAAATATGTTATCTTTCAAGCAATCATGTACTTCTTGTTTGCATGTAATGTAATTTTCGTGGACTGTCTTGTTATTTGTTTTTGCGTTATTTCTGTAAACCCAAATTCGTTTTCCATTAGGTCATTGTGTATCTAGAAATAATCCAGTGGTGCTATATGTTTATTTCTACATTCTGTTGGTCCAAGGCTACTCTACTTGAGTTGTTCCTTGCATTTAGATATTTAAATTGTGGATAATTACATTGATTTGATGTATGTGATCTTGCAGGAGTTTTATGCTGATTTTGTGGCTATTGATCCTTACCATTTCACATTGAATTTGCCCTCAAATCACATATATATGCTTCCAGCAGTTGCCGATCCTCCTAGTTCGCAGCGTTTTTGTGATCGAGCTGTGGATGGAATTGCTGCGGTTTTTCTGGCACTTAAGCGTCGGCCTGTTATTCGCTACCAAAGAAGCTCTGAAATTGCAAGAAGAATTGCACAGGAGGCCCTGGTTTGTGTATATTTCTGTATTTGGCGTGTCAAATTATGTTTTTGGATCACAAATTTTTTTCTTGTTGTGACCTATGATAGTATGAATTTGATTTCTCAATTGATGAATTGATTATGGATGGTTCTGGTCTTCCTTACTGTTAGAGATATTTTTTGCAGAAACTAATGTATGAAGTGGAGACTGGCCTTTTTGACTTCAGAAGAACTGAAATTTCCCCTCTGCTATTAGTTATTGATAGAAGAGATGATCCTGTTACCCCATTGCTGAACCAATGGACATACCAGGTAAGTTTGTGTGCTACTTGGTCATTAATATCAAGAAGAACTAGATTGCATTTTCTATTGTGCTTACCTAGACCATATAGCTCATATTTTAACTACCTTATCCGTACATCGATGCCAGGCAATGGTTCATGAGCTGATTGGCATTCAGGATAATAAAGTTGATTTGAGAAATGTGGGAAAACTTCCCAAGGATCAGCAGGTCTGGTTTGTATTTCACCTTCTAATTCATTTTCATAAAATAATTTTCCTATCCTACTTTATTGTTACATGATATTGCATTATTTGCTACTTCTTGCTTTTTAGGAGGTGGTGTTATCATCAGAACAGGATGCATTTTTTAAAGCTAACATGTACGAGAATTTTGGAGATCTTGGGATGAATATCAAGCGAATGGTGGACGAGTTTCAGCAGATTGCAAAGAGTAACCAGAATATTCAGACAATAGGTGCAGTTCAGTCCTTCTCACCCAAAGACATAATGCCATTAGTCTTGTAAACAAGGTTTTCTGGAATTCATTTCTTCACATTCTTGTAGTTGCTACTCTTATACGTTATTCATTATAGTGAGCTTTCGCAGAGGACATGGCAAAATTTGTTGACAATTATCCAGAGTACCGGAAGATGCATGGGAATGTCTCAAAGCATGTGACAATGGTTACAGAGATGAGCAAGATAGTGGAAGAGAGAAGGCTTATGTTAGTTTCTCAAACAGAACAGGATTTGGCTTGTAACTCAGGACAGGTGGCAGCTTTTGAGGTAATACCAATTTTTATGAAAGCTACTTTATATGGCATCCTATTAAGTATCTTCATGATGGTTATTTCAAGTTGTCTAATTTTCTACAACATTCAAGGAAATAACTAGAAAAAACATGTTATTGTTGTGGATCTGCATCATTGTGAATTGAATTAACTTCCTATGTAGAAAATTCTAGTAATCAGGAAATTTCTAGGCTGGCGTGAATGGTGTTCTTGACTGATTTATGTTTTAGGCTCTTCATTGATCTCTTGGAAGTGTAACAGCAAGGAACTATAGCTAGCTCTGCTGTAGTATTGAAATACTGAGTTACGTCTACTACCTATAATGAGATTGTTTGGCTCTGAGATCTACTGTAGGACTTTTTGTGTATTTCTATTCTCTGACTCCAGTTTATGGAAATGACACAAAGCCATTCGAACTACTTGGAATCCATTCTTTCATGAATTGAGTTGAACATTGAGGTTGAGTTGCATCTCATCAAAAAATGTTGAGACAGGTCACTACTCTTCCACATATTTGCTGAGGTAACCGGACTGTAAATTCATTTTCTAAAGTTACAACTTGGGATCATTATAGGTTTCTAGTGGGTTAATGCTCCCTATTCCTGTTGCTAGATTTTTCTTGCTCGGTAGGCACTATTGGTAACTAAGGCATAAAAACCTTGGTACTGGGCTACCTGACTGAGCTTAGAGACAGTATTAGAATCACTACCAGTAATGCATCCTACAGGGAGAGCTTCTCATTTTATCTTTACCTCAACTACTGTGCATAATCGTAGTGGACCTTTTGAGATAAGATTCCTTGCTATTTTATGATGCTTTCTTCCATTACGTCTGTTAATGTTGAGCTTTTGATAAACATATATTAACTGCTTCATTATAAGAAATGGTTTTTTCCATATGAGATGGTTTGTAAATTCTTTTGCAGGCAGTCATGAATCTTCTCAATAATGACAGTGTTTCAGATGTGGACCGTTTACGCCTGGTGATGTTGTATGCTTTGCGCTATGAGAAGGAGAGCCCTGTCCAATTGATGCAGCTTGTCAACAAATTAGCTTCCCGCTCTGCAAAATACAAGTCTGGTGTAATCTAGCTCAACCCATATTCCTCTATTTTCTTGGTTCTTCTCACTGTTAGCATGCATATGTATGACGCATTTTGCTTAGCGATGAGGCTGAAGGGCTCCATGTTTTCATGACTTTTTAACCTCAGCTTGTCCAGTTCCTGTTGAAGCAAGCTGGTGTGGATAAACGAACAGGTGATTTATTTGGAAATCGTGACCTCCTTAATATTGCTCGAAACATGGCTCGTGGGCTTAAGGTATATTGTTGAAATTGCTTTCTCGACCCAATACTTGAAATCCATTACATGGTCAAAATGCTTCTTGACTTAATTACACAAAAAAAGTAATCGTCATAATGGAGGCGTCGCCTGTTTTGCAGGGTGTGGAGAATGTCTACACCCAACACCAGCCTCTTCTATTTCAAACTATGGAAAATATTACAAAGGGACGGCTCAGAGATGTCGACTATCCATTTGTTGGAAACCACTTTCAGCAGGGCAGGTAGGAGCACAAGATGCAGATGCACATATGAGAGAGAGAGAGAGAGAGAGAGAGAGAGAGAGAGAGAGAGAGAGAGAGAGAGACGTACCGTACGTACTACTACTACGTACGTAGTAGTAGTAGTAGTAGTAGTAGTAGTAGTAAGTAAGTAAGTAAGTAACGTAACGTAACG
>NW_006500010.1:2983564-3004640 GCF_000471905.2 Amborella trichopoda
AAACCAAGATCTTAACAACTTGATGCCATTGAAACAACTTTGTATTATGCTTGAGAATAAAAGATAAGATTGCAAGAACCAAAAATGAAGTGTGCCGGAGATTACCTCAACTGGGCTTATTACACCCCACACCGAATCACCACCATCCGATGGTACAGGATCAACCTGTCTAGCTTCAATCTCGAACCGAAAAACAAATTTTGGCTAAGCATGAAACATGAACCCCTTTGATCACAAACTCAAACCCTAGGTGGATTCTCTTAGCAACTTAGTTTGAGAGAGATGGATTCTCTTTTTGCTAAACTTTAAAACCCTTAGCCGTAAGTCCATATTTGAGAGATAGGAGAGAAGAGCTACATAACCTAAACCTTTAGGTTCTTTCACAATATGAGAGAGAGATCAAACATAAGAAAGTGGTGTGTGCCTGCTTTTCGGGATATGAGAGAGAAAGATGGAAATTAAGTACAAGAGATAAGGAGTAGAGATTTTTAGATAGAGAATCATTTTTTATAGGCTTTGAATAAGATTAGAGCTTGATTTTCTTCAGCTTGCCTTGCGAGATTGAACATAGACCGTCGATCAAGGGTAACTTGTTGGATGAGAGATATGAGTCATCCATTCTATAGAAGACCACCAATATTATGGAAGGTCCATGAACCATTATCTCCCTTTCCTAAACCATTTTCCATCAATATATTTAAATAAAACAAATATCATGCATTCTATAAAATTATACGATCCATGTAACATATTCCATAAGGATATGTCAAATAATATCGAGTAGATAAATACTACCAAATATAAATAAGATAAGATCCATATCAATTCAAATTGACCATATCTCTTTAAAATAAACTTGCTACAAAATAGATAAAGCCATGATCAATATATCCCTTCCAAGATTTGACCATATGCCACAAATCAAACTAACATTATCTTAAAAGCAAACAAGATAATCCAAAGAGGGTAGGGCGTGCCACTCTTTTGTGGCACATCTGGGCCCCCACCCACATGCCACATGGTGGGCTCATGTGTACTATGAGCCATCATGGAATATTATAAAAAAATTATTATTTTTAAAATTGAATAAAACAATTTAAAATATATATTTGAATTTTTATAACTTTGTAAGAACAATAACTGTATTTTTATAAGTCCAAAAATCACAAATAAAATATTGAGATATTCATAAAAAACCAAATTATAAAACTAAAATTATTTCTATAATAAAACGAACACAATTAAATTAATATGATGGGAAAATGATCCATATGGTTTTAGGAATCCAATCTGTAATAATGAGGTACTCCACCTTCAACTGTGGACTACAGACCACACTAGCTTTATCGAACCGACCCAGTATTTCCCATGACCCACAGTCCAAGTAGGGGGTCATTAGCGGGTCACCAAAGTCAGGTCGATGAATCAAGGGGTCGCAATCCCAGTCTGTGGATTACAAGTTCTCCCCTAAAGACGAGTCAAGGTCACCCCGACCTGACCACAGCTCTATGGCGTATAAGGGTATTTCTCGTACATGCATACGCTTCACGCAAAGGTGGATATCTGGCTTTCCCGAACGATCTATCAATATGCATGCCTTGTGATGGAACATGGAGGTTTTGGCCCCCATCTCAGTAAACCACCATCACACACAAGGATCACATAGTTCCTCGACTCACTCATCCGGGCATGTTCTCCGATCTCATCAAGGGCTAACCCATAAACCCTCATCGGTTTGTTCTTCATGTTCAGGTAACATTGGTTTTTCCCAACCGACTGGCCTAGATCGTTGAGCACAGATCGGTATCAGCAAACCATCGTTTGCTTAGTATTGTCCACGATAGACCACACTCCTACTGAGTTCATGTTCCACTATATCATTTCATTTTACAAGCACTCATAAGGTCTTTAAAGGCCGCATAAACCCAACAATTTCAACCAAAAAATGTTCCAAAAACGTTTCAAAAATGATTCAAAAACTTTTTTTAACCCACCCCATTATATCTTTTAACCCAAAAATGTTTCAAAATATTATTTTTTATATTTTTTTGCCTTTTGAGCTCCACAATGCCACGTTGAGGGCTCCTTATCTCTCTCTCGTATTGGGTTGAAAGGGTATAAAAAGATTTGTTGGGACTAATTTTTACAATTAAAAGTGAATAAATGAGGGATCTAAGAGAATCTTTAGGGATTTTTTTATGCGGCTTAAAGAAAAATGGAAGAAGAAAGATCTACCATGAAATAAGATGGGGAATTAGGGTTTCGTACAAAATTTTCCCTTCAAAAAAATAAAAGTAGCCAGTGTTCAATTAGCCTCGCTTGGCAACCTGAATTGGTTGACTTTAGATCCAAGTTTTCCGGGGTGGGTCGGCTAATATTAAGAAAAAAAAAATAGAGAAAAGAGAAAAATAGCAAAATATACATAAATTCAAGAACTCAAAATAAGTAAACAAAAAATTGACTATAGGAGGTACACACTAACGAAATAGAAAAGGCATTATTGGAAAAAAAAAATTGTGGAAACAGAGCCAAAAAAAATAATCAAAACTTGATATTTTGAGTTTTTTCGTTTTGAAGTAGAAAACGTGTCAGGGACTTTGTAGCACATTTAAGAGCAAAATTGAATGAGTTTGGTGCAGCAATGAGAGAGATTCAAGATTTTCAGTTTTGGGTTAAAAAACCCCTGAAATTTCATTTTCCTTTTCAATCCAGCCAATTGATAAAGGTGGTCCTTCACTAAGAATCGAGAGATAAATTGGAGGAATGGATCATATGATTTTTAGGGTTGAAGAAGCACGAGACTTTGACGAGAAAACTTCATTAAAATATCAATTTATTCCAAAAGTACCAGTTTTGAATCAAAGTTTGGGTGTTCAATGATCGATATGAAGGTCGAATAGCAATGGATCATTATTTTCAGGACGTTAGATTTTGGGATCGTAGGGTATTCAACCTTGCTACGAATTTCAAAAGATGAAGGAGAAATCAAGATCCAGTTTTTGTCTTTCCAAAAAAAAATTTTGGGATTAGATGGATGTCAATTTTTCTGGAGGAAAAGACTTCCTCACTCCTCGAGCGAGTATACGTACTTTGTGGGAGCATAACTATTAATATCATTCAAGTCTTATTCTAATAATTTGGGGTTGGTTGGATGAATTTTGTTTTTTCACTATTCTCCGTCAAGTTTCATTTTCTTTTTATGATTAGCAGTCATTATATATTTTCTTATTATGTTTATTCATGTACTTTTGGGCTTTCTCACTCTCCTTTTACAACCTTCAACTTGAATCAAATCACACCATCTAACCTATAACTAGTCCACCTAAGCTTACTTCCACTATAATCTATTGAAGCCATATCTAAATTCCTTATATATATTCATTTCGAATGCTATCTTTTTTTGTCTTATTACTCATCCATCTCAACATTCTCATATCCTCTACACTCATCTTATGAATTTATTGTTTCTTGATAGTCCAACTTTAATATAAATAAATGTTGGTTGGGCAAAGAAGTATTTTGACGAGGGTTTGAGGATAGAAACCTCTTACTGCTCCTTAGACTGAGCAGTTTGAGGTTCCTATCCTTAGACCACCCATTTCTTCATTCCCAAATGAGAATAGGTGCCATCCGATGATGGGGATGTCAGACCCTTCTAGAACTGAGTCTGCTCAGTCAAAGCAGCTGTATGCGGTTTCTATACTCAGACCTCCAATTTCTTCATTCCTAAGTGAAAATTTGGGTGGTCTGAGGATGAAATTCGTGAACTGACTGGGCATTGCCCTGAAACTTGAGGCACAACCCTATTTCGAAAAATATTAAAAGAAATTCAAAAAGCGATTCAAGGGGCAATTTAGAAAATTTTAATAAAAAAATGTGGGTTGACTGACATTCTGCGTAACTTTCACCCAAAATTGACTCCTTTTATTTGTTTGTTTGATTGTTTTTTAAATTTATTTACATACGTAGTTATTGTTCTTTCCATCACTATATAAATAAGGTGTACCTAACAAATCTAGTAGGAAAGAGCGCTATGAAGTTAGAAAACCTCCCAACGACTTCGAGACGTATGGATATAAAAAACAATAACTACTTTCAAGTCCTAAAAATAGGGAAAAATATCGTACAGATCCCAAATTCCCCATCTTATTTCACGTTAGACTCTCATTTTATTTTTCTTTCAAGCGGCATAAAAAACCCTTGAGTATTTCACCGTACCCCCTCATCTCTTCTCTCCCACGTTTATTCACTTTTGACCAAACAAAAACTAACCCCAACAAATTATTTTATTCAATCTAAACGCCTTTTTAACCATATTTTACACTTTTTAAAAAAGTTTTTGGATTGAGATGGAATAAAATAATTTGTTGAGGCTAGTTTTTGTGACAAAAAATGAATAAACATGGGAGAGAAGAGATGAGGGGGTAGGGTGAAATACTTGAGGGTTTTTTATACCGGTTGAAAGAAAAATAGAATGAGGGTCTACCGTGAAATACGATGGAGAATTAGGGGTCTATACAAAATTTTCCCTTAAAATAGTGTACTTTGTAACAAGCCATTAGAACCGTCAATTTTTAAGTATTTATAGCTCTGCTTGATCTGCACTATTTTTATAATTTTAAATTTCACAATTCAGTTGAAAATGAATTTTTAGCTATCGTAAGTTTTTCCAACACAGAGACTATATCTTTTGACAAAGTTTAGATGTGTGCCTTACTTGTATAATACAAGTTGGGCAACTTATACAAACCTTGCCTTGGAAAAATTATCATGAACTTTATAGGAATGGCAAATTTGTCCAAGTCACACTTTTCACCATGGGCTATTATCAATTAAAACCTGCCAAGGATAATACATGTTGTTAAAAGATTTTATGCACCTCATTTTCTGGTACAACCTAAACAAGGACCATTTTTAGAAATTAAAATTTGAAGGATGCAATTTCTTCGGCTTAGCAACCAACTCTAAAATAAATTAATGTTGTATTTGTCTAAAAAATATGGCTTGTCCAATTAGACTGGTCAAGTCTGAGTATTTTGTCTGAGATATTAAGAAGTTAAATACATCTTTTCAAATAATCATAATTCTTAAGTGGTTTCCCCTCTGAAGTAGCTCTTTGGCAAAAGAAAAAGAAATGATCTCCACTGCAGGCGCGTGTTTAACTATGTCCCACTTATGGAAAAGAAAAAGAAATGATCTCCACTTCATTATACAATATAAGAAGGAGGACACATTTTGGTGTCTTTTTATTACCATTTGTTGTTTTTCTTTCTAAAAAGTATGAGGAGCACCCCTTCTCTTTATTTTATTTTTTATGTTACTTTCTGTTCTTGCAATAACAACACCGGACATGTGATTAACCCCATATACTCTTTAAATGCATTATGATTAAATTAAAGAATGGGATATACTATTGGGGAGCATAATATAAGTTTACTCCAAAACGATCTACTTAAGAGGAGTTTTTTTAATTTAAAACTTTCTTTAACTTAGCCACAACAATCAGGTTTTGTCATTGCGAGACAAGATGACAACTTAGGTAAAAAAGAAAAAACCGTAAAAGAAAGGTGATCGTGTAATTTTTTAGAAAAATAACACCAAATGATAATAAAAGTACAATTCTTGGAATAATAACACCGAATCAAAATAAAAAGATACAAAAAGAGTCCCCATGTGAAAAGCTCTATAAAAATTGATAAAGAAGAGATTACATTACCTGAATTTCTACATCCATAAGGCGTAACTCTTAGTTGCATTAGTTGAATACATACAAATCACACTCAAAAGGAAAAAGCTTATAGCTATTGAACATGCATGAAATATTACATTCTCTCTTCTAATGCCCAAAAGCTTCCACATAAACAAAAAGAGCTTAGATGTACATAAAGCTCAAAAAGAAAAACACAGGGAAGACCTACTATAACTACTTCATCTTTCTTTCTCATTCTATAACGATCGCAAAACTTCTTCACCATGGTATCAGAGCAGAGCAGATATTGAAACTAAAGTGCCCCTGCATCTCTGAGCATGGGCACAAGCTTGCCACTGAGGTGAAGGGACATAACCCTTTCGGTAGGGCCCACGAAATGGCCCCCAATAAAAGTTGCCGGGATCGGAGGGCCCCGGCCTACCAAATTGGTCAGCACCCTCTCTATCTCTCTCCCATTGGGAAGCTCATCGACCGTGTACACAGTCATAGTGATGTGGACACCGCGCTCGTGGAAGAAGGTCTGGATGGCATGGCTCATGGAGCATGTGCTCTTGCTAAACACCACCACTGCATTTTGTGAGGCCATCCTCGTCACCCTGTCCATATCTCACCAAGTAGAAAGAGACCCACCTGCTTTCTTCTTCTTATCTCTTAATGAAAGAGAGTATTTGTCTCTGTTCCTTGATTTCTCCTCACTAAAAGAGAGCAATTGTGGTTGTGCTCCCCTGTTTATTCTCTCCCTAGAATGAAAGAGGCAGTACTAAGCAGGACTAGATTGGCTAAAATAATGCAGAACTTTTAGACAAATTAGAAGAGAAACAAGGCAAAATGTATTGGTTTTGAAGACAAATTTGATCAAAATCCAGAAAAAATGTGTGCCTTCAGAGTCAAATCCAAACAAAACTTGGTAGTTATGATTGCCAAATGACTAGGATTGATTTGAAATTTTGGACAGGTAGTGGGAAAGGAGACAATACTCGAAAACAGGGTTAGAAGGAGAGATTCAGCAAGCTTGTTACAATATGTCAGATACGTCTGCAAAATTATCGATCGAGAAATTCCTGCACTATTATATATGAGAATTACACAGATGAAAGCAAGTACCCAAATAGATATGAGAGGAAAAGAGTGAGATTCGATCAAATGACTCGGCAATATACCAAATGGAAGCGGCTTAACCAGAGATTGAGTTGCAAAAAATGCAGCTACTCCAGATGATTGATCCCCTAGGTGTCTCAAATTCTCAAAAAGAAGGCTAGCAAAAACTTAAATTTTTGCTACTTTGCGAGGCCAAACTATCGAACAAAGAGAAACTCAGGTGAAAACTCTTGCTAAAATATGTAATTTCAGTTAGGCTCTGCAGAAAGGTGAGTTGATTGAGATGAAGAAAACAATGGTTTTAAGGCAGAAGAATATATGAAAGTGGATGGAGATTGCAGAAGGGTTTGGTTTGATGGTTTGAAAGAGAAGGGAGGTGAGGTGCTGTATTTATAAACTAAAGTGAAGAGAAGGAATAATATTTTAATTGGAGTTGGCAATGGCCCTCGGTTTTTCTCATGGACAGAGAAAGTACCCTTTAATATTGCCAAAAGGACAAAAATATTCGCGCAAGCACACGTGCACAATACACGATTCGGGGTTGACTACAATTGGCAGTTTTGGAAGTATCTCCAATTTTTTCTGTTTTTTAAAGTTGCTGTTTTGGCTTATTTTTTATGGTAAAGAATATCCTCCGTACGCTCTCTTTGTTGTGTTTTTGGGTTTTTTTAGCATTGAATTGAAAAGGTGGGAGATCGACTCGGTTTTTGCAGTATCAGATTTCACAAGAACTGCTTCCAACTTCCGATTTTCCCTTCTTTTTATTAATGGAAAAAGTTTATATAAGGATGTTCCTTATAATGTAGAACTACGGATGCCCCTAAAAAATCGATCGGAAAGGGCAGTTTTAATGTTGAAAAACTTTTTGATTGATCACCTCGACATCAAGATGTATGACTATGAAACTTTAAAAAAATTTAAGTCTAAAAAATAATGTATTTTACAACATATTATCTACACCGTCGATTTTTAAGATTTTCATATGTTCATGGATCTACTTGATTTTAACCATTTTTTAAATTTAAAATTTTATAATTAGATATAAAAATAGATTTTGAGATAATCCTAAGAACATTTTACATCAAAATTATATACCATGATAAAATTTGAAAGTGCACCTTACCTTTACACCTACGGATGCATCCGTATGCAAACTGCACCCTTTATTAATTAGAACCAAAATATTTATTTCACAATTTCAATTAAGAAACATAGTTGGCTATATATGTTTTTTTACCATGATTATAAATGAAAGGGTTTTACCTTTCTATCATATGCTGGCCAGGGGATATTAAAATAAGGAAAATTGTTTCATGCGGGTTGGATCACATTTATACAATATGAGGTCCAGATGTATAAAGCATCCATCTTAAAGATGCGTGCAAAAAGGTGGTCCATCTAAAAAAAAGTGTAACTAACAGTCGAAATGTTTTCTTAATATAATTATTATTTATAGTTTTAAATTTTTTATTTTTATCTTTTTTCATATTCATGATATCTATGTTAAAGATTATATATTCTCTAAAAATTAGGATCATTATATTTTTTAAAAATATTTATTTCCAAGCCCGCATTTGTGCAGTATGCGGGCTGGCCGCATAGAAACTGTGTCCTTAAAATAATTATGGGTTATGTTAGGGTGCTCATACTATGGAGTAATTTATCAATGTACTCAACAAATTTGGACAGTTATATACCTTTGTTTTGTACATTGAGGTTTTTTTAGTAAAGGTTTTTTTGGTCATTAGGAGGGGTATACTATTTACATGGGGTGTGACATCATCCACATGGAAGTGTGCTTCATGTGAGTGATGTCACAACCCATGTGATTGATAACACATCATCTTAAAAACCAAAAATAGGCTTATTAAAAAATAGTGCGGTTTGTATAAAGCAGATGATCTAAACAATCAAATTAGATCATACCTTCAAATAGTGCTGAGAAATGTGGTTTCAATAATGGAAATCTTTGTGATAGACTTAAAATATATATTTATCTTTAATTATAAAATTTAAAGCTTAAAAAATAGTGTAGATCGAGCAGATCTATGAAAACCTTAAAATTGACGGTCCAAAAATATGTTACAGGAGTCACTATTTCCAAAACTTGAAATCCATTTCTTCTTATGTCCATACATCTTGATGTTGAGGTGATTAATTTGATGATATGTGGGCATCAAAACAACCTTTTTCTGTGAATTTTTGAGGTATATTCTAATTTTATTTTTTAGAGCCTAGGAAGTTTTTCCTTTAAAAAAATGTTTTGTGTACAAAACAAAGGTATAGAAGTATCTAAAATTTGTTTAGTACATTGATAAATTAATCTATAGTGTCCATACAATAATAAAGGCATACAACATAACTCGAGTTATGTTAGGGTGATCACACTATGGACTAATTTATTATTGTACTTAACAAATTTTAGACATTTCGATATCCTTATTTTGTATGTGGAGCATTTTTGTAAAAGGTATTTTTTGCCATTAAGAAAAGTATGACGTCATACATATGGTGCGCGACATCACCCATATAGAGCATATTAGTGACATTTAATGCTCCATATGGGTGATGTCACACTCCATATAAATTATGTTATACCCTTCCTAATAACCAAAATACTATTACCAAAAACAACATCTATGTACAAAACAATGGTCTATAAATATCCAAATTTATTGAGTATAATGCTAAATTACTCCATAGTGTGAGCATCTTAACAATCAAATTAGAGCCCACCTTCAAATAATGTGGAGAAATGTGGTTTAAATATTGGAAATCTTTGACTAGCCTTAAAATATATGTTCGTCTTTAATTATAAATTTTAAAGCTTAAAAAATAGTATAGACCGAGCTGATCTATGAAAACTTGAAAATGTTGAAAATTGACGGTCAAAAAATGAGTTACAAGTTGCACTATTTCCAAAACTTGAAATCTAATTTTTTTCTTAAGTCCATATATCTTGATGTCAAGATGATCAATTTGAGCATATTTGAGCATCAAAACAACTTCTTCTAATGAAATTTTTGAGATAGGCTCTAATTTGATTGTTTAGAACCTCGCCTTTATGTAAACTTTTTCCATATATATATATATATATGAAAAAAATTATATAAGGTTGCTACCTTAAATATGTAGAAATAAAAATGCACCTCAAAAATCTGTCGAAAAAGGTTGTTTTAATATTGAAAAATCCTCTAATTGATCATCTCGACATCGAGATGTATGAATATGAAAAAAATATTTTGAGTCTTAAAAATAATGTATCTTGCAATCTATTATTTAGATCAACTATTTTCAAGATTTTCATATATTTATGGAACTACTTGATTTTAACCATTTTTTGATCTTATAATTAGATATGAAACTAGATTTTCAGATAATCCGAAGAATGTTTTACACCAAAATTACACGTTATGTTAACATTTGGAGGTGCGCCTTAATTAGATTGTTTAAGGTTGCAAGCTTACAAAAACTACACCATATATATATATATATATATATATTAATTTTTTGAATTTCCTTTCTAGGATGTATCCATCTCGGGAGCATATGATGAGCTGGGAAGATGAGTATGGAGTTTATCCATTACGAGCACCTTTTTCCCCAAGTGATATTCATTCAATACAAAATTAATAAGAAAAATGCACACAAAAAATGAATGGAGGAGAAAAGAAAGAAAAAGCCACATTTTGGAAGCAGCTTATTAAGTAAATATCGACAAAAATCTTGGTGAATAAAGAGAATATTTACTCCCGGATTTCAATCTCGTTGAGATAACAAAGTTAGATTTTGTTCAGCATCACTTCTCTTTCTCAAGGACAGTAGGCCCTTGCCTTTTCTCTCCACCTCTCTTGAGAGAGGGAGAGGAAGAACAAGTTAAATAGAAGCGGAAAGAAAATAAGAGGGAGAAAAGGTCCTGGGACTATCTCTCTCTAACTTCTTTTTCTTCTCTCTCTATCCTGCTTTATCTTTATCTATCTTTTACATTAAAATAGTGTGGTTGACATGAACGACATTTTCCTTTTAGATTTTTTCGACTATTCATTAGTTTTCACATTTCTTCCATTTGCCTAAGTTCAAAGTAAAAACATCACATACTCCCAACGTCATCCTACCTCACACAATCACCCAATCACATCTTAACTTAAAATGTGGGCTTCACTTTTTCTCAAAATCTTAACTCTTAACCCTACTGTTGTTGGGTTTGGTGATAATTAAATCACCATACACATATTTTCTTCTAAAGATTAGGGTATTATATAAAATAAAAAATTGAATTTTTTGGAAAGCAAAAAATTGATATTTTTATAAGAAAGTGAAAGATGACATAATATCCATCATTTGATAGTCACCTTTTGGAAGTTATGGGAATGGATCTCCAATATGGATATGAGTCTCCAAAAGAGAGAGACATAGTCTCCGACAGAGAGGTGGTATTCTCATGAGTTTTGGATTTGTTAACTTCCACTTCTGGAGAGAGAATCTCTCGGTTGTTCTCAAAGTTATATTTTTTGTAGCGGTATTGTTGTGGGAAAGAAGATGTTGCTCGGTCGGGAGAGCAGGTTTAGAAGGAAAGATGGATAATGGTTTTTTATCGATGTTTAGATATAGGTATTATCTATTGTAACCCAAAACTGTAATCTTCATTGTGATAGTGGATTTCTAGTTGCCGAAGCAGTGGATGTAGCCATATGGGGTGAAACACATAAATCTTGAGTTGTGGTGTGTTTTTTTGTATTTGCTTTATTTTTCACACTCAATTTATAGTGGTATTCATCTACTTCGTATTTAGTCAATCATGTACACGATCTTGCGTAGGATCCTGATGTTTGGGATTCCCAGTTCCTCAAGCTAGGGGTTCACGAGAACCCTACAATTGGTATCGGAGCATAGGTATGTACATGACTAGGGCTTGCATTAAAAAAATAATGAATGGTGGAATTTGATGGATACATGGTTTGAGGTGGAGAAATATGGAGACAAAGTGTTTATGAAAATTCCACAATGGAGGCAAGTGAGAAGAAATAAAAAAATATCTATGATTTTAGGTGGAGAAATATGAAAGCAAAGTGTTTATCAACATTCCACAATGGAGGCAAGCATAAAGAAATCAAAAAATCTATTCAATGAAGGTTGTCAAGGCAAGTATGATAATTTTGCTATCAATGTGAAGATTGGTGATATCTAAATCACCATACCCATATTTCTGCTAATGATTAGGGTATTATAAGAAATAGACAAATGACTTTATTGGAAAGCAAGAAAGTGATATCTTTATAAGAGAGTGAAAGATGATATAATACTCATCACTTGAGGGTCACACCTTTGGGGATTATGGGAATGGATCTCCAAAAGAGAGAGGCATGGCTCCGACAAAGAGGCGGTATTCCCATGAGTTTTGGGTTGGTTAACTTTCACTTCTGGATAGAGAAAATCACTCGGTTGCTCTCAAGGTTATCTTTCCGATAGTGGTATTGTGGTGGGAAAGATGATGTTGATCGACAGTATTGCTCGGTCGGGAGAGCGAGTTTAGATGAGAAGATCGGTAATGGTCTTTTACCGATGTTTAGAGATATGTATTATCTTGTAACCCAAAACTGTAATCTTCATTGTGATAGTAGATTTCTAGTTGCAAAGGCCGTGGATGTAGCCCTATGGGGTGAACCATGTAATCTTGTGTTGTTGTGGTATGCTTTTTTGTATTTGTTTTATTTCTCGCACTCGATTTATAGTTATATTCATCTACTTAGCATTTAGTCAATCATGTACACGATCTTGGGTGGAATCCCGATGTTTGGGATTTCCGGTTCCGCAAGCTAAAGGTTCACGAGAATCCTACAATTGGTGGGTCTCGGTGGGCCTACAATTTATTCTTTCTCTCTCTTTATTTCTTCAATCAATCCTCTCTTATTGGTTACATCTTTAAGCTATTTAGAATGCATGTCACATTCTAAATTGTTGCATATCTCTTCATATATGAATTTATATAAAAATTTGCTTCAACATATGTTTTTCATTAATTTTACTTTTTTTCAAGATAATTGTAGGCAATAACAAAATACAAGTAAACCTACATTTTTATATATTTTTGGAATTTTTTGACCAGTTTTAAACATTTTTTTTGTACTTGACCTACTCGAACTGTTAATTGGTCCGATTCCAAGTTACTCAAGACCGGCCCATGAGCAATTGACCAGCCTAGTTCGAAATTTTTTACACTAGTAATTCGAAGCTTGGGGTGGCAATGGGCTTGGGGTGGCAATGGGACAGGTAACCCAGCCCGAGGCCCAAAAACTAGGACCTAGGCCACAAGTTTCGCCTAGCTGGGCTAGGACTAAGCCACCATTGCTCGAGGGCTTGGCTTGAACCAAGGGCATGACAAGCTAGCCCCAACCTGACTATTATTTTCTTAATAATTTTCCTTTTTTTTTTTCTTTGATTGTATTTGGCCTACTAGCCTAAGAATGTGTGGGCTTGGGCTTGAGATTCATCATCCCAGTCCGAGCCAGGCCATGCTCAAATTGACCCTATAGGGATTAGGGACTAGCGAAAGGGCTGGCGCAAGCCATTGCCACCCCTAAATCTAAACTTGCTCCTATATCATACTCATTTTTTAGGAAAATTTATGTCCATCATCATCATCCAAGGTTTATCCTAATTATCTGGGTTCGGCTAATAACATAAGTTTATGATTCATGATAAGATGTGGTAAATTTTTATGTTGTCTGTCTACCTAACACAACCTACCTTCTTTACCAGTGCTGGAGACGGGTTAAGGAAAAGTTAAGGTCCTCATCTTTATTAGACCATATTATATTTAAATATTATAATTATACGGAGGTCCAAAATTGGTCAAACTTTGCAAGGAGATCCATTGGTCTTATGTTCCAAACATTTGACCGATGCCTTTGTTGTTTTTTTTGCCTTTTTATTTTATTATTTTCATTTTTTTGAAGTGTAGAAATGGGTCCGAGGTCTTAAACCATAGACATGTCTGAATAAGAGATCCGAGATCTAGAACCTTGGATCAATCCCTATAGTGAAATTCACCGTCAATATTATCGAAAGCCGAACTCTGAGGATCTAGACCACAAACATATCCCTAAACTTCAAACAAATTAAAGAAACTACGTAAAAAAACCGTCTGAATGTTTGGAACATTGGACAAAGGTGCAAAATTGGGCAAAAAAAGAAAGATCTCGGTGTAAAATTTCCAAAAATTTGACCTCCGTGTAATTCCTTATTTTATTTGTGGTACGACATAATTTTATTATTTTTAAACCCAATTCTTCGAAAGAGACAACTAAGTATTATATTTAGGGTGGAGTTGGCATACGGATGCATCCGTAGCTATAGAGGTAAGGTGCACCTTCAAATTTTATGATGGTATATAATTTTGATGTAAAATGTTTTTAAGATTTTCTCAAAATCTATTTTTATATTTAATTATAAAATTTTAAATTTTAAAAATGGTTAAAATCAAGTGGATCTATAAACATATGAAAATCTTTAAAATGGACGGCATAGATAATCTGTTGTAAAATGCACTATTTATGAGACTTAAAATCTTTTTATTTTTCATGGTCATACATCTCGATGTCAAGTTGATCCATCAAAGGGTTTTTCAACATTAAAACTAACTTTTCTGATGGATTTTTGACGTGCATCTGTAGTTCTACATTATAAGGTTGTATCCTCACATAAACTTTTTCCTTATATTTATTACATAAACCTCATTTATCAAAGTGCGGGTTGCCCCCACATTTGTAAAAAAAACAAAAAACGCAGTCGATAGTGCTAAAATCAATAAATGAAACAACCATTAAGCAATAACAATAACAATAACGGGAGCCAAACAAATCAAAAAAAATAATTAACAAAGTGCTCTTTGTTTGAGAAAACTCAATTTCTTTTTTGTGCCAAATATATACTATCTCAAAACCTAACTCAACACTAAAGACACATATCCATATGTTGAAAATAGTCCTATAAGTTCCCAATATTTTCAAATTGGAGTCTCACTCCCACTAAATGAGTAGACTGGCTAGTCAAAAACAAGTTGGGCAGAGTATGCTAGAGTAATCAACTCATTTCTATATAAATCCTTTAACAGGTATGAGATTCTTGATTTTTGTTTTTATTAATTTCTACTCAACAAGGGCCAAGCCTGAGTTGGGTGTCTAACTCGGGGATACTAAAAACAATTCTAAACAAATCATAGAAAATCTAAAAAATAAGGAAATTCTTTAGGATATTTTTTTATGTTTCCTGTTATTTTGGCAGATATAGGACAATGTTTTGGCCATAAATACTTATTTTTACATGTTTTCATTTTTCTAGATTATTTTTAAAATGCCCACTTTGAAGTGTTTTGCCTAATCTTACTTTAAGCATACATTTACTATTTTTTAGGATTTTTTATAATTTTTTGATCTTTTTCTTTGGTGCTACAGTCCTCAACACTAATAAGGCGAAGTTACAGGGACTCGGCCCGAGTAATTGGTTCCGACCAGGACCAATTACTCTATCCGAGTTGCACTTTCTAACACCGAGTTACCACCTGACCATAAAAACCTACAGTCGAGATTTGTATATCTCATTCTATCCATAGATGCTCATGCTTTTCGACCATACAATTTCGCTACTTATACGGATCATTTATTGACTCTTTCTTGAAATAAACCTGCCAGAACGATTGCCATTCCCTTTGACTAATAAGATGGTCCAAGTTTCTCAGTACAATTTAGGAGTGTTAAGCCATTAAATTTTACCGAGGGGACTTATTTGATAGTGTTTGGTTTTTTTTTTCTTTTTTCCTTTTACGTTTTTCCTCATTAATTTTTTTAATATCTTTTTCTTTAGAGAGGGTTGTATGTGTCTAATGTATGTTAAGTACATGTAAACGAAAGAAATGGAAAAAAAACCTAATGTATCTTATGCATGTTATGTACAAGTAAACAAAGAGAGAACTGGGTTGGGTCGTGGTGGTAGTACTACTATTTGTGTCGAGTTTAGATTTAGGTTTTCATTCTCACTAAAAGCCTTCAAAACTACTAATGACTTAGAAAATAGGTAGGCACTTGTCGACCATTGAATTTATTTTTTTTTTAAAAAAAAAAACAAAAAATAAAATTAATAAGAAGTAAGTGTGGAAGAAGAATGTCAGGTTTTCATAAAGAGGAAAGCGTGCTCTCATCGTAGCACACAACACAAGGGGACGGTGAGTACACATGGTACAAATTGGTGGTATTCGCCCCTGCTCTACAAAAGCTGAATCTTTTTTTTTATTTTTTGCTCTTTTCTTGCCTTTTGGGTACAAAGGAATAAGGGTCGCTTGAAGGTAGCCACGTGCGCTTCCTTGCTTTCCATTCTTATTATCCTTGCCCCATTGGATGAGGCATTTGTCACGAAAGCAATAATATATGGACAAAATAAGTTAAAAATACTTCTAAAATTTTATAAAACAAATATATATACATTTATGGATGGGTTTCTATGAATCTGTTGGCTCATAATGTATGTGCACCACTAACATTTATTTTAAAGATGGATTTTGGATCAAAATTTTTAGAAATTCATGATCTAGGCTATGGATATTTTAAAAAATAAATAAATAAATAAAAGAGTATTATCATTTTTGAAAAAAATTAACTATAATTTTATTGAGATAATGAACTAGGTACAAAGCTTCCCACCAAAAGGAGAAAAAGAGGAGAACAAAAGTAGTAGAGGGAGAAGAAAGGAAGTAGGGCACGATGGGAATAGAGGACGATAGGGCGACAATGTATGCCCTCACGTCTGTTGGGTTTGGTGATAGCGATAGCCAACTCTCACGGTGTTGAATAAAAGAGGACTTCTACCCTTCAAAATATATTTTTTAAAACTTTTTTGCACATCAATTCTAGGTGCCCTTGAACGCCCATCTCAAAGATGGGCACTCAATAGTTGGGGGGCTCATAAGTTCCCTGACTCACAAAATACTGTTTGTGTGTGCGCGCGCGAGCTTGTGCATGTGTCTATAAATTAAATTGAGAAAGAATGGAAAATAAATAAATAAACCATATTGTCCTTCAATTTAGTTTGGCCAGGCGGTTGGGCCTTAGAACTATGTCATAACCTAGCTGAAAAATACGAACAATTAAATAAAAGATTGTCTACAAAGTGACCCTTCATATATAAGGCTTAAGTTTTGTGAAAACAAAATAAAGGCTCACTTCAAATCCTCATCTGAAAAATACCTTTTGATGATGAAAATCTCTATGATGGCTCTAAAATTAATTTCTAACAACGACAATAAATTGAAACTAAAAAAAATGGTATAGATATTGTCGATTTGTGAAATTCTAATTTTTTTTCACAACCATAATATTCAAGTCGAGATGACCGATATAAAGGTTTTTCAATACTTAAATTGCAATTTTCAATGAGTTATGAGGTGAAGATTTACTTATTTTGATAATAACCATTTTCCTTTATCTTTTGTACATGGAGATCATAATAATTCCCACGCGTTAGAAGTTAAATTGGATGGTTTTGGGTGAGTCACAAAGTCCGAGATTTTGTTTTGAATTTTGTCTATTTAATGATACTTTTACAACCACCAATTTTGAAACTTAAGGGACAAAAGTGATTGTGACTTCCATGTACAAAAAATAAATGATCTCTTTATAGATAATCCCTTATAAACATATGAATAAGTTGAAGCCAGTTCAAAAGTAATTATCCTTTAAATTTATATTACGGGAGCTACATCTTAAATAATGAATTCTTTTTTGGCATGGCTCAATGGTCTCAAACAAATTTGACGAGCCCTTTCTCAAAACCAGGCTCTAAAAGGTCCACATTCGTATCTTACAGTGTATACCTTAACTTTAACCAAGAAAAATCAAATTTGGAAAAGTTAATTTCCTAATTACTTTTTCAAAATTTTTATTGGGTCACACTAACTTGCCCTCAAATGGTAAAGAAATGATACCCGATTGCTTATTCTTTTATCTCCATGCTTAATCCACTATATATATATCTCAATATTTGTAAGGGATAGTGATTCCTTGATTAGTGCACTGGACTCTCTTTGCTCAGACCGACCCATGCCAATGGAAGGAGCACAAATTATTTTATCGTGCAAAAAGATGGTAAAATATAAAAGTGAGTATTAATGACCATTTTTTAATATTTACCATAATGTAATGAATATTAAAAAATACATTACAAACTAAATTCTTTGTTTTTGGGATTTTATATATGTATTTTTTGAATTTTTTTTTTTAAATGCCAGCTAACCATCAAAACTGTCCGAATCCAGAACTGGCAAGGGGTCAGTTCCGATCTAACCGGGTAGTTACCGGTTAGATCGCCTGGTTTTTCTAAACCCAAGTAAACTAAGCTTTTAGGAAATAACACGACTTATAGCGATATTAGAAATACCTTTCTTGTGACCTAGGCATTCATGTTTTTTTTCCAATTTGCACAAAAGGCAACTCCATTGTTTTGTTTTTAAATTTTTAAATTTTGTTCTTTTTTATTTTTTTAAGCATATAGATATCTTTTGAATGAAAAGTAAGGAGATGAATGTATTTGGAGAATGAATACTTTAAAGTTTAGAATCCAATGATATCATCTGCACGGAAGAATCGAAAGTCAGCCGCGCTACTTGCGAGCTCAATGGCTGCCCCTTAAATGAGCCACTTTTTGAAACCTCATCCTTGAAGTAAAGTGGGTATATTTGTTAGGGTCATCATGGTAATTTTAAACATAATGGAACTTACAAGAGTGTGACTTATATAAGGTTGCGGCCTTACTTGTAAAGATAAGGTTCTACACCACAATTGGATGGTATAGCTTTCACATATCTTTTAAGATAGATTTAATTCTCCACCATCAGAATAAAATGCATCGAGTATAAATATTTTGAATACTTAATATACACTAGGGTCCAAAGTTCCACACTGGATCGATATAAAGATATAAGTTAATAATGTTTGGACACCTTAATGGTCGTATCAAAGAAAATAACCATGCCTACCCCTTTGGGTAATCCTGAAAAATTGTATTCTTTACTCGATGTAAGAACACATTTTCGTATAATAGATGAAAATTTGAGAAAAAAGTTTATATAAGGTTGCAACCTTACTTGTATAAATAAATTTGTAGCAATCTACACTATCTATTTTATTTGGACAATGCATATTGGATGGTGTAAAACACCGTAATCTTATTTTAATAAATAAAAAGCTGCACCATTATCATGAGAGTCTGGGTGACATTTTTGGGAATAAGCAAGGTTACAATGTTACCAAAAGTAGCTCGCCTTGGTAGTAATGGACACAATGATGAATATGGAACGATCGTAAGAAAGAAGAGCAATACTATTGATAAAAACTTTTCGCATAAAATAGGCACCTACGCACCTATACCTAGGACTAGCAATGGCCCATGCAGCCCAAGCTTAAAAATTAGGGCATCATGGGCCACGAAATATAGCCTAAAGGTCAGAACAGGCCATGCATAGGCAGAGACTTCTTTGGCCTTGTTCGTGCCCGGGCTAGCCTGCCCCCAATCTAGCTAATTGCCAATCCTAATACGCACATATTAGCCTATGTACAAATTCATTTATATTTTATTTTATTGAAATGTATGTTTTTTTACATCAATTTATTTATTTCAGTTTTATTCATGTCTATTTATTTCCTTTTGAATAGGACGTTGGGTAGATTTCATGATGAAGCCGTGTTGACAAGGCCTTGAGACACTCTATAAGCAAATTCCTTTTATCTCATCATTTCTAAAACAATATTGTTGGGATATGGATATCTCTCGTTCATATTGATATACATCATTATCGATATATGGGTTCATCATGGATACATGGGTATATATCTTTAAATAAGATTAAGTATCTAAAAGATAATTACTGGGTCTTATCAATCGGAGATATCCATATCCCAACAAATATGATATGAAGAATATTGGCAGAGAGGACGGAGAATCTCAATCAGCCAGGGGTACATAAAACTAGTCGTAAATTGCATAACTATGGGCGGGGTTGGGCACGAAAAAGCCAGAAGAAAAGAGCTATTCGGTCGATCGAGCAAATTCCTTTTGTCTCATAATTTCTATGATATGGAGAATATTGGCAGAGAGGAATAGAATTTTCTAGACAAAAGACAGCTGCAGTGCACATCCATCATCTGGAGAGATAGACCTCAAAGTTCAGACGAGGCAAGTCATCTACAACATGGCATCACTTCTTCAAGCTCCCAAGAGTCCACATTCTCTCTCTCCAGGAAATGAACATACATCATGCAAAAATGAAATGGTTGAAGTGGACTGTCTAAAGTCCATAAAACTTGAGAAGGTTTCTTCCAAATAGATTGTCAAAAATAACACAAACAATGAAAATAAATTGAGAAAAAGGGAGGAATTTAAAGGTCCCTTACTTTTAATGAAAAGCCAAGTGATGAAGACCGGGGTTGGGGGAGGGCAGAAATGTGAGTTTGAAGGATGTGGCCTTGCCAAACTGGGTGGTCACTGTGCAACCCAATTTTAGAAAGGGTAGCACTCCATTCATGCAACTGTTCCATAAGACCGTTTAGTTTCGAAGAAAGTAAAACATTATGACAACTTATTTGAATGTATTATTTATTCAAATATATATGTTATGTTGGAAAATCGGTTGCGTGAAATATGGGCTAGGAAGTCAGAAACGCAACTTAATTCCTTCTTATTTTCAAGCACATAGGAGCATTATCTCAAAATGATATTTGCCCATCTTCAATACTATAAAAAGTGTTCATAAAGAACGACAAGTCTTCCTTCTTTATGGTATCTATAATTTCACAGTGAATGGTTCTTAGTAGAGAGTTGCTAGAGTCTAATTTCGTAGGGGAAGAATGATCTCTTTATAGCGCACCAAGAGGCTGCCCATTTATTGTAGGTGGTTACATGCACCACCAACAATCACAAGTTACATGCACGCCCCTAACTCGACAACTGTTGTTACAAGCCTCTATTTCTTTTACGACAAGTTACATTTGGATATCCCACATGATCCATGCTCACAAAACGATATCAACCTTAAGCCCGACTCGTGCTCGGGCGAGGGGTGCTTCACACACCAATATTGTTGTTACAAGCCTCCATTTCTTCAACGGCCATGCTCACACAAAAGTTAATGAGCCTGTCACACCCCAAGAATTTACAATACTATTATTCCTGAGATGTGACAGACAAAACATATATACATCTATTGATGGGACAAATTTACAG
>NW_006500010.1:3005976-3058864 GCF_000471905.2 Amborella trichopoda
GAGCCTGACCCATATTTAGTCGAGAGGCACCTCACGTGCCGATGCAAGCATGCAAAATGCATCGTCAAGTGCCCTAGCGGCCACGAACACGCGCACATTGCACGCTTCCTGTGCTCTGCACATGTATCATCATTCTTTCTGTTGTTCTAAGAGGATAAGGCATGACAATGCTTACACTTAGATACCACTCAATCTACACCCTCTTCAATGTGGAACTAAGAACCCATAACTTTCTCCTTCTACAAAAAACTACAAAGAAAAAAACCATACAAAACTATATTGTTAGTTTGAAATATACACATGTAATTTTTAAAACAAACAATACTAACATTTTCCTTTGCTATTTCATAATAACATAAACATATTATTTGTATACCATGAAGGTATCTTTCAATTTGAACATTAACTTAGATTGAACAATATAAAAGCCATCAAGTACCATAGTAGCATATAGCTTTCAATCAAGTTGCTTTTCTAACAAACCAGTAGTATAATGCACAAACAAGATTCGTCCTTGGTATCTTTAAGCTGCCTGCACATTTTGGGCATTGTGCTTATGTTTAGATTTCGTAAGTTCTTTAGAGACAAGTCTCATATCCTAGGAAGCAACCTCACTTCCATACTTATATAAGTGTGTTTATCAAGAGTTCCCTTGTGTATAAAACACTCTGACTTTTGTATAGTCAATAGACAACATTAAGAGTATAATTAAACTTGCAAACATGCAGGTCATCACTAGACTTATCTACCGTATGGAATTTTAAAGAATGGGTGCTTATAATATTTTTTCATCTAGTGACCAAACTAATCATAGATACAATTTATTACTACAACATTGAACATAGAATTTTGAGGTTATAAAAGGTTGGGTTCCAGTTATAGATGATTACTTAATAGACTCTAGCCCCATTCTTATTGATAACTTACTAATGTCATCCCTTGTGAGACCTTTTATCAAAAGATTAGCTAAATTTTTCTTTGATTTAGCATATTCTAGATTCTGATCTCTCCATCTTCAATTAACATTTTAATAGAGCTACACATTCTTGCAATATGTGTAATTTTCCAATATATAAGTCATTGGAAGTTCTCGCTATAGTAGCTTGATTATAACAATATATTGTGATCTTATGTATTGGTTTTGGTATATGGATATGTCATATAACAAATTTTTAGCTATTCAGCCTTTTTACCAACAAAGTCTAAAGCAATAATTTAGGCTCCATAGTAGAACGCGAAATACACGTTTGTTTATTTGACCCCTATGATATTGCACAATCTATTGACGTAAAAAATCCATCCGGATGTTGATAGTGAATCTTGGATATCTGTGTTTCAATTAGGATCACTATACCGTTCAATACTCCGGAATAACCAACATACTGTATGTCATAATTGATAGCTCTTTTTAAGTGTCTTAATACTCGAGATATAGCATCCCAATGCTCTCTAACAACTTGTATATCTACTAAGTTTGCCCACTGCATATGCAATGTCAGGTCTTGTGCAACTTATTGCATATATAAACTACCAAGTACCCTAGCTTATTTATTTTGAGATATGCATCTCCCATCAACTTTCTTTTACTTAATATGAGGATCTATTAGGGTAGAGGATGGCTTACTCTCAATATGCTCAGACTTTTTGAGCATTTTCTCAATATAGTGAGATTGAGTCAAGATTAATTAAGTTTTTCTCACTAAGCCTCTCCTAAGTCCTTCTTGTCGAAGTTAGACATGAGAAATCACTTAGTTTCCTCCACAATTTTGATATTAGTATCAAAGATAAGCATATTGTCTACATGTAGACAATTATGACATATAGAAAATTATTTGCTTACTACGTACACATTTATCAGTTTCTTTTCTTTTAAAACCATTTGATATCAATATACTGTCAAATTTCTTATGTCATTGTTTAGGTGCTTATTTAAGTCTATAAAGAGATTTACATAACAAACCCTTCATGTTGTTCCATACAGATTCTTTATTTAAGTCATCGTTTAATAAAATAATATATACATTCATTTGATGTATGACCAGATAGTTGATAGAAGCTATTGCTAAAAGCAATCGAATAGTAACAATTCTTGCCACAGGTACATACGTGGTAAAATAATCGATACCTTCTTTTTATTTAAATCTTTTGGCTACCAATCTTGCTTTATATTTAATAATAGAACCATCAATGTCACATTTTGTTTAGTATCCATTTACAACCTATAGCATGCTACTTGTTTTATCTATTTCACTTTTACGATTAAGAGTTTTCAAAAAATTAAATATTAATTCTACTCTTATGTTAGAATTTAGATTTAAAAATCCATTTACTTTACTATTTCGTGAATATCCGACAAACACACTTTTAGTGATTTTAGAACCTAATATTTTTTTTTTACGATCTAGAAGTCTAACATATGCAAGACAACCATATTCTTTTATAAAGTTCAAAGAAGGTTTTAATTCAGAAGGGGTTTGTCATTCTTTTTATATAGAATTCTATTCAAAATAAAACATACAGATAATAAAGCTTAACCCCGTAAAGTTAGTGGCAAAGAAGAAGAAAGATCACTATTTATACTAAAGTCCTATTTTTTCTTTCTGCTAGTCTATTTTGTTGAGAGGTATGACGAGCAAACAGTTGATGAATAGTGGCATTACTTTCATAAAATTCATTAAAATCATTTGGTAAATACTTTCCACCCGTAACACTTCTTAAAACTTTAATTTTTTTTTACTAGGTTGATTACCCACTTCTGCTTTGAAAACTTTAAATTTATCAAAAGCTTCATCTTTATGTCTAAGCAAATAAAAATAAGCATATCTCAAAAAATGATCAATAAAGATAATAAAATATCTTTTACCATCTCTAGTTAAAACATTAATTAAATCACATATATCACTATATATAAGTCCTAACAATTGACTACTTCATTCTATTGTAGAAAATGGTTTTCTAGTTATTTTAGCTTTTGCATATACTTCACGATTTTCTTAAGATAATTTATCACAATTGGAAATTAGTCTTAACTTAACCAAACATTTAATAGAAGCATAGTTAACATGTACTAATCTGTCATGCCACACATACAATAAGTAACAATATATGCAAAACACTTGTTCATTCTATTAACCAAAACAAACTTGAACATCTCATCACAAGAGTAATCCTTGTCAACTAATGCACCATTTTTTGTCAAAATCAGTTTTTTAGATCCAATGACCATTTTAAAGCTCTTCTTGTTCAAGATACATCATGACACAAGTTTCTTATCATATCTAATACGTAATACACATTTTCCAATGTACGAATATTGCCTGAACGAAACTTTAGTTTTAATGTACCATTTCCAAGCATTTCGGTCATAGCCTAGGTTCCAAGTTGAACCGGATTTCAATCACCCATCTCTATTGTTAAACACGTGAATGGTAGCACCGTATGACCCACCATTCACTATCTTTATCGATCATGTTTACTTCTATGACCATTGCTATAAAGTGTTCATCAATGGTCATGTTCACTTAAGTTCTAAGCCTTTTAAGTCATTTAAGGTATCGACATTCTCTTGAATAGTGTCATGGTTTTCTACATATAAAACAAGAAGCCTTTCCTTTATTTTTGTTGGCATAAGACTTCTGGTCATTGGAATTATCATTACCGACCTTGTGAAAGAAAGGGTACTTGTTATTTTAAGCATTTGAGTTTTGCTCAACAAGGTTTGCCTTAGTTTGAAATTCCATATTTTCATCTTTTTTTTTCCAAAGTCAATTTTCTTCTTCAATTCGAAGAGATTTCTGAAGTTGAATTAAATCAAGATCCACTTTCTTGTGTTTCATTTTCTTTTGATATTCTTTCTAAGATGAGGGTAGTTTGTGAATAACAGTGCATACTAAAAAAGATTCATCTAATTAATTTTCACAATCTTTAAATTCATTAACTACATGCTGCAATTCATAAACTTGAGAAAGAATTAGCTTGTTTTCAATAAATTTAAAGTCCATAAAATAAAAAATAATAAATATTTTGCTATTGGACTCTTCCGTGAGATACTTGGTTTCAAGAAGCTTCCATAGCTCTCTCGCCGTGGCAACAGATGCATACATGTCATTACTGAATCCGTCAAAGCATTGAGAATATGATTTTACCAAAGTAGTCATCATCCATCCAGCTTTTGTAGGCTTGAGTTTGCTTCTCAATGGAATCATTAGATGGTCGTGGTGGTACATGCATAGATTCATTGATCTATATAAGTCACTTTAAAAGTAGGGAACAAGAAAAAGACCTTTTATTGCCATCTCTTAAAATTCAATCCATTGAAACCCTCAAGTCTTGTAAATTCATGACTTCCAAATAATTTATGGCAGTATCCTAGTTTTCACCCATAAATATCGTCTTGAATTATTGAAAAACCAGTTGGGTGAAATAAGGTCAAAAAGATAGTACGAAATCATAAAATGTTGCTTGATTTCTTCTTGTTTTCAGGGATGCAAGAGCATTATCTCAAGACGATATTTACCCCATTTGATACTATAAAAAGTGTACATAATGAGAGGGAATTCGTCCTTGGGAAACAGGAAAATGGAGAGATCTCTTTTGATGTTCCAAATCTCCATGCACCCAACTTGAAGTGTACAATAGACATGTGAGTCTTGTATAGTTTAGAGAGCGAAAGAGAGAAAAAAAAATGAGTAGAGAGAGATGAGTTCACTGTAATGCTCTCAGGAATTTCGGATATAATGGTTCTTAAAAGAGAGCTGCTAGTGTCTTTCTAGAGTCTAATTTCATATGGGAAGAATGATCCTTTAATAGAGCACCAATTGGATGCCCCATTTACTATGAGAGTGGTTACATGCATCATTAACAGTCAGGCGCCGCGCGTGCAATCACGTGCTCCACATATACATTATCATTATCTCTGTTGTTCTAAGAGTATAAGGTATGAGAATACCTATACTTAAATACCAGTCAATCTACACTCTCACCTTCCAAGTGGGACTAAAAACCACTTTTCTCTCTACAAAATAAAAGCTTAAAAAAAACCACACAAAACCATATTGTTAGTTTGAAATACACACAAATATTTCTCAAAACCAAAAATACTAACATGTTATTTTAGTATAAAGGTAATCAAATTACTCATTGACCCAAAATACAAAAAAATTAAATTAAATTATTCGACATATAATTTATTGGCAAAAATAAGCTATGTTGTAATTTGATTTCCTTTTGGTTTGTTTTGGAGAGTTGCAAATTTAGATTACATTTCTCACAATAAATGGGAAAAGTTGAAAATTTAAACAGAAGAATTACGGTGTACCTCAAAAATCCATTGGAAAACGTTGTTTTGATATTGAGGAACCATGTAACTGATCATCTTGACATCGAAATGTATGCATATGGGGAGGAGGGGGGTGAAAAATATTTTGAGCCTAAAAAATAGTGCATCTTGCAACATCTTATCTGGATCATCTGTTGTCAAGATTTTCATGTGTGTATAGACCTATTTGATTTGAATCACTTTTGGAGTTTAACATTTTATGGATGAAAATAGATTCTCAAACCATTCTAAAAAAATTTTACACCAAAATTGCATCTTATAATAAAATTTGGAGGTGCACCCTATTTTGATTGTTTAATGTTGCAACCTTACGCGAACCACACCCAATGTTAAATAATACATGTCTTATGGGTATTTTTATAAACTCCCCTAAATAAATATTAAAATTCTAATGTATTCCTCTATATATATGCTAACATTTTCTACCATAAATTTATAAGAATCTACATACCATTCAAATCCTTTTTTTAAATTAGCATTTTTCATAATTAAAATTCATAAAAAAAATAATAATTATTTTCTTAAAGATAAAAGTTATCAAATAAAAATTAAAAATTTATTTAATCACTTTTTATTAGAAATATGTCACGACCCCGCCCTCTGACCCCTACCGTACCCTACCAGAGGGCGATAGAGTGTGGGATTACAACCGAAAGTCGCGAACGTCACTCAGGCGAGAGTGGCTCAATGTGTGTTAGAAATGCAGAAAGCAAACCACGAAAATGTAAATAAAACTCATACATCAAGCACCTCAGGTTTTAATTTATATTCAAACTCCAAGATTCTTTACAATATAATTCAAGGCTTACAAGCCCTTTACAGTGCATCACACCAAAACAACACAGTGGCCTTGCCACCAGACACCTACCGTATAGAAAGGGATCCCTTACAGGTCTGAAGCTTTAGATGTCTGCCGCCACCACTCTGCTGCTCGACTCCCACAGTCAAGTGCTATCACTCTATACAAATGAAAGTAAGCAGAGTGAGCTATAAGCCCAGTAAGTAGATCACTACCCTCGTATTCATGTCTACATGCATATACATAATAACATAGCTTATGGTTCATCAGAGATCATACCGGTATCACAGAGTGGAGTCGTGTATCAGAATATAAACACTAGCAGTATAAAGAGAGTAAGGTTCAAATACCAGAGCATCAAATATTTCCTGAGATAGCAATTACATCGTTACTTATCACAGTTCTAGTTAGACACTCATACAGAAAATCTAATTCAGACAGGCAGAAAACAGAATTGTTTACTCTCGAAGTAAAAGCCACATCGATCAGTCTAAGCCAATCCTTTAACTTGGGACTTCTACCCTCATTCAGGAGGGAAAACAATGATAAATTGAGGTCTCATTTCGTAATGTCCTCACTCACATACACAATCCTCAGCGCCCTTTGGAGTTTTCGATAGGTTGTGGCCTTGCAAGATATGACCATCTCCTTATGCCTTCCGACGCGAGGGCGTTATACTACCATTGGAGGACCCAATGCGTAATGCCCATGACAATTTGGGGGGCGCGACCCACCCTGTTATCCATAGTTACCTCTTGACTCCATTCTTATCATAGGAGTCGAGGTACAGTATACCTAACTACCAATGGAGGACCCATTGTATAGTGGTTATATCACAGATATCAGTTTTCAGTATAGCAGAATCACAAATCCAACTACCAATGGAGGACCCATTGCGTAGCGGTCATACCACAGATATCAATTTTCAGTATAGCAGAATCACAAATCCAACTACCAATGGAAGACTCATTGTATTGCGGTCACATCACAGATATCAGTTTTAATATAACATAATCAGAAGCCACTACCAATGGAGGGCCCATTGCGTAGCGGTCATGGCACATATAATAGTCTTGATATAATAGAATCCTAAGCCACTACTAATGGATGACCCATTGTGTAGCGGTCAAGGCACATAAAATAGTCTTAAGATAACAGAATCATAGTAGCCACTACCAATGGACGACCCATTGCGTAGCGGTCATGGCACATATAACAATTATTATAACATAATCACATATATTAATCCGTGCCCCTGTATCACAATATCATATTTTCAGTATCACAGTGTCATATTTTTCTGCAATTTCAGACAGTGACATCCAGCCATATATAGGGTCATAATGCTCGATCCATGTGGAATTCGAAAATGGTTCCAAAATTAATTTTGTACTAAGAATGCGTGTCTTTCAAATGGGTGTGGTTTGAAGGCGTTTGGATCCCATTTGGCCATTCAAAAGCTCATTAGAAATGAAGCATTCTATATAAAACCTGTTGTGCAGTTGGGATAGTGACAGGTCCCACTTAGCACAGTAATAATCTTCAATCCATAAGTCGTTTTGAGGTGTTTCGAAAATCGAAGTTCGAGCAAAAATAGTATCTTTCAAACAATGGCAGTTTGAGAACATTTGGACTCTATTTGGGCATTCAAAAGTTTGTGACAACCAAAGAAATGGTTCTGGATTTTAAGAAATCTGTCCACAGTGACATATCTCCGCAAATAAATGTATAACTTTTAATTTAGGAAGAATTTTGAAATGTTTTCAATATGTGATTTCAAGAGTACTCATAAATATTTCAATTGACAGTTGTTTAGAAGAAAACAAATACCATTTGGTTATTCAAAATTTGTAACAACAGAGACATCAATTCTACACTTTTACTAAATCTGTCAACAGTAACCTACTTGCACATTTTGAAGCATAACTCTCCATGCATAAAAATTTGAGCAAGATTCAAACATGAATATTTTAGTAAATACATATATATTTCCAATGGCAGTAATTTGAGGTCATTTAGGCCTCATTTGATAGGCCCAAATTAAATTAGAAAAACATCGAATCTTCCTGGAAATTACTGTGCAGTTGTAACATTATCCAACATGACCACCAATTAATCCCAAATTACGTTACATCTTAACACAAAACCCTTCTTATTGACCATTAGATACATATAAACACTTAATCACAGGTTTTTCATGGAAAGCAAAGAAGATCTGATACTCATTTTGGACATGTAAAGACAAGCTAAATTGCTGGAAATTAACATTATAACAGTGTGTATATATGCATTCATTACTCATGCCACTACTCATGCAAATTACCATGCTTAATTCATGTCCAATCCATGCTTAAGGACCTACAGGGTAGATGATCCACTTACTTTAAGTGCACAGTGTCTCCAAATCTTCTCCCACAGTCTCCTCCTTTAAGCTTCTAACAAGGCATTAGAGAAAGGGAGAGCGAAGTGAATGGTGAGGGAGAGGGAGAGGCTTAAGTACTCCCTTGATGGAGGTTGTAGCCCAAGTGTTGACAGGTGGCATACGCCACACATGCAACTGGACAAGTGGTAATGTGTGGCTACATGCACTCAGCAGGTGGCAGTCACTGTTCATGCACGGTAGTGTCACGCATGGCACTAGTTCATTTGCTCCATCTTACTGTCGTTTGTGAAATTTCCTTCTTGTTCTCCTTACACCCGCAGCGTTGCTCTTTCTCTCTCTTTATATACGGTGTTGCTCCTTTCTCTCTTCAAACGTGATGCTGCTCTTTCTCTCTTTACGTGCGACGTTACTCTTTCTCTCTCTTCATGCGCGGCGCTGCTCTTTCTCTCTCTTCACGCACGGTATTACTCCTCTCTCTTCACGCGCGGCATTTCTCTTTCTCTCTCTTCATGTGCGGTGTTACTCCTCTCTCTTCATGTACGGCACTGCTCTTTCTCTCTCTTCACTTGCGGCATTACTCCTTCTTTCTCTTCACGCTCCTACCACCGTGTGTGTTTCCATAGCCGGAAAAACCTTGGTCCTTACAAAATATATTAGGAGAGATTCCTTACGCACATTTGTAACCCACTCTTTATTAGATTATCAAATAGCCCTAAATCTATTTGCATGGGTACTCTCTATTAACTAAGATGAGATATAACTCTTTTATTTTAAATTTCAATCATGTACTTGTAAATGTCAAAAAACAATTAGCATATATTATACTTATGATGATGGATGGATGTTATCGGACTAATACAATGCAAATTAGTATTTTGGTGGGGGCGGTTATGCTCGGGGCCGGTATTGGGCCGGGCAGCCTAGCCCGGCCTTAAGAAAGTAGGGCCTGGGCCACAAATTGTGGCCCGAGGGCTGGGCTAGAGCCAATGCCAGCCCAATCTATCCTCTTTTTTTCTTCTTTTTTCTTTTATTTTCTTTATTTGTTTTAAAAAAAGTTTATATAAAGGTGAGATCCTAAACAATTAAATTAAGACACACGTCAAAAATTTACTAGAGAAGTTTGTTTCGATGCTGAAAGATTCTCAATTCAATCATCTCAATCTCTTCTAGGCCTCAAGATGTATGGACATGAGAAAAATAAGTTTTCAAGTCTTGAAAACAGTGTACCATATAATGTATTATCTAGACCGTCAATTTTCAAGATTTTTAAGTGTTCATAGATCTGCTCAATCTATACTATTTTTTAATTTAAATTTTATAATTAGAGAAGAAAATAAATTCAAGCCATCAGAAAGATTTTTTTATATTGAAACAACATATTATGGTGCCATTTGAAGATGCGCCTTACCTTTGATTGTTTTGGGGACAATGGTTGGGCCAGAGCCAAGCCCAGTCTGGGCAAGGTGGCCTTGCCGTTTGGGTCAATGGTTCAGGCAAAAATTATCATTTCCACTATTTCAAAAAAATTAATATTTTTCTTGGAACTTCCTTTTTAGGATCTATCCAATTATACATGTACTGAGCATCTGATGAGCCGGAAAAAAGTGTATGGAGTTTATCCAATTTGAGCACCTTTTTCACTAGTGAGATTCTCATCCAATACAGAATTAGGATGAAATATGCACGAAAATGAGTAAAAGAAATAAGACAGAAAAAAGTTACATTTTGGAAGCATCTTGATAAACAATATCTACAAAAATCTTGGTGAATAAAGAGAATATTTACTTCCAGATTTCAATCTGGTTGAGATCACGATGTTAGGCTTTTTTTCAGATAAAGAGGACAATCTATTTTTTATTTTTGTCACTTTGGCGTAAAATGAAACTGTTTGAAGATTGGAAATGTTTATGTATACTATTTAAAAATTTTCAAAGGTAAAATACCCCAGAATTTAATTGTTAAAATAAAAAATTATATCATACTTTCCTTTTATTTACGATGGTACGATAAGGGAATTTGTAAATAATTAAATATAATTCAAGATTATGTGCATTTTGAGACTTAAAGGACGGCAAATGTCGTAGTAATCAAGTGTAATATTGGTAATTTGCCGAGGCGCATTACAAGAGGGTGAGACCTCAAATCCTGCATTTACATACCCAAAAAAAAAAGGACCGCAAATGTCGCCACTTTTTTAACCAAAATTAGTTGTTGTTTTGTTAAGTTTTGCTTTGTCTTTCTTTTTTTTTTTCTTTTTTTTTTAGATTTTTTGTATTTTATTTTTATTTTTCTAATAGTTTTCAACTGCTTCATTACTCAGCTCTACTCAGAGCGACTTACTCAGGCTTGAGCAAGTACTTAGCTAGGGCATGGACCAAGTAGTCAGCCCGAGTCAACTTTTGGGCAAGTACTCAGCTAGGGCATGAACCGAGTAGTTGGCTCGAGTCAACTTTTCAAATACTGCTACTACGTATGCTGGTCACGTTTATTGGTAGTACACGAATCAAAATAGGGGGGCAATGAGTCGGGCACCTGGCCCCGACCCTTAAAAACTAGGGTCTATGGCCTAACAAGGTTAGGGTTGTCCACAACTTGAGAGCCGCACCTGAGCTAGGGCCACGAGAAGTCGTTCAGTTTGGCCCAGCCCTATCCTTCCCTTATTGTCTCAATATTTTTCCTTTTTTTATTGTATTTTTCCAAGCCCAGGCAGCATGACAAGGTCATGGCCGGGCTTGGGCATGGGCCTAGACCTCTTTAGCTCAGTCTAGGCGAAGCCAGGCTTAAGCCAACCTATAAGGGCTAGAGTATACTAATTTTATAAGCTAGTTCTAAGAAAGAGACAACTAAGCATTATGTTCATCAAGGGAAGGGCCGCCACCACATTTGAAGAGGAAAAAAGCACGGTTGATAATGCAGAAATCAATGAAAGAAGGACCCGGTTTCTATGCGGCCAAGCCCACATATGTAGAAATGCGGGCCTCCTAATAAATCTATTTTTTATATGGATTTTAAGACTTAAATTTTAAAGACATGTAATCTCTAACATGGAGATTATGAATATGAAAAAATAAAAGTTTTTAAAAACTAGAAATAATAATTCTAGTAAGAAAACATTTTGGATCACTAGTTTCCATTGTTTTTAGATGGAACACCTACTTGTATCCGTCTTAAAGATGGATGCTTTACACTTTCCGGACCGCATATGTAGAAATGAGCATGAAACAATTTTCCATAAAAGAAACAACCATGAAATAACAACAGTCACGAGAGAAACAAATCGAAGAAAATAACATGGATAAACACTAAAACATACACGGTTCATTATAGCTGTGATTATATCCGCATGGAAAATGATAAATAATCTCCTTAAGGGCCAATTTGGTTTCTTGGATTCAGATTTTTAGGAGTCATTTTTCCTGAAAAAGGTCGAGCCAATTGTCTTTGGTTCGTTTAGAATTGACATTTCTATTGAAATTGATATTTCCACGAGATTCCTGAATACTCATTTTAAACCTAAATTTTGGAAATCAGAATTCCACCAAAATAGGTGGAATTGTACCTATTTTTTCACGGACCCATCACTGCCCTGCAATAACTTAGCTCAAGAGTACACAACCGCTATTTATTTGAGAAAACTCAATTTCTTTTTGCGCCAAACATCCATAAATACCTTATATAATATCTCAAACCCTAACACCAAAGATACATATTTACATGTCGAACATACTCCCACATTTCTCCGAAGTTTTCGAGTCAGAGTGCGACTCCCCTAAATGACTAGAGTGGGAAGTATAGGCTCTACCTTGTTTTGGTAAGTTTATCTGGTTAGAAATGACTACATTGGCTAGTAAAAAATATAAAAAGTATTCAGCTCTTTTTGGCCAAATCTGTTTTGTGTACGTTGAACCATATTGGCTAAGGCACCGATAAGTCTTACCGATCTAATCTTGTTAATAATGCCAAGAACTATATTAAATCAAGTAATAAAAGTTATTAATAAAGTCATGAACTATATTAAATAAAGTAATAAAAGTAATTGTGAACACTGGTGTTGTAAAGGCTACTAAGACCCTCACTCTCTCCCTCTCTGGCTAGCAACTATGACAACGTTTCCCCTTCTTTTTGTTCTTTTATCTTTTAGATATGGTCGTTCCTCCCCATCATTTATTTCATATCTTTTTCTTTTAGAGAAGGTTGTGTATGTGAAGCAGTAAAAATTGAGCTCAAATCATGTAATCTTCTTTACTTTCGTTATTCTAGTCCTTTTGGTTATTCATACTCACAAGATAGGGTAGGATCTACCCTCCATGCAATCACTTACAAATTTATAGAATAATGTGCCTATTATCGTATGTGATCTAGATGCAAAGGTAAAGATAATTGTATGTTTTCCCTTAGTAAACATTCATTTTTCCCAAAAAAAAAAAAAGAAAAAGAAAAAGAAAAAATAAAAAAGAAAAAAGAAAAAAGAAAGAGAGAGAGTGAGAGAAAATGAGAAAATAAAAAAGAGAAATGCAAGTAAATATGTGTGTATATTTTGCATATGTAAATAAAGATTGAAGAAGAAAAAAAACAAAAAAGGTCGCAGCAAGTGGAAGAGGGATGTCAACTTTTCATAAAGAGAATGCGTGCTCGTATCCTAGCATCGCACAACACAAGGAGGCGGGTGTGCCTTACAAAAAGATCCATTTTGGATCCAAATTTTCAGAAGTTCATGATTTAAAAAGTAAATAAATAACATTAAAAAAAAAGAAAGAGCACTTTTGCTTTTTTAGAAAGGTTAGTCCAGCCGAAAGGACCAAAAGAGTAGAGGGAGAAGAAAGGGTGAAGGAGGATAGGAGGACAAAGTCCGCCCTCACGTACCCTCCACATACGTTAAGGCATCAATGCTGAAAAGGCTGAAATAATAATAAATTATAAAATAAAATTTTGAGAGAATATACTTTCAACCCTAAAACATCTTTTCATGATATTAATTTTATTCAATTATAATCTTGCTCTTTACGATGAATGATTATTTCCTTTTAAATACATTTAAAAATAAATAAATAAAATAGCTCTCAAAAATAAATTTTCTCTTTTCTCTTTAAAAGTCACGTACTACTTTCTCTTATCTCGCTCTCATGCATGTCTTCCTATTCCTCTCTCTCTCATGTCTATCTCTCTATTTCCTCTCATGAGAATCTCTATCTCCTTTCAAATCATTTTCTAAAGGTTAACTCCTAATCTATTCCCCAAAATCCTCCCATCACATAACAAAATCGTCTTTGCTTCCACTTAATTTATCCTAGCGTTTTTTCTATTCTTAAAATAAAATTTTGATAATCTCAATTTTTATTTGCATCAATCGGCATGTTTTTTTGTTTTTTTGGATGTGCTGAAAATTAACCTCAAGACTGGTTAAAACATATGAAATCTTGTTCATAATCTGTTTAAACTTTAAACTCCCACGATGTTGAATAAAAGGGGGTTGCTTCTCTGGGTCTCTCTCCCCAAAGCCATATCTCTCTTCTCTCTCTTTCTCATCTCTCAGTTTCTCTTAGCCCTACAAGCTCTCTCTCTCTCTCTTCGAGCCATCTCTCTAAGAGAAGAAAGTGATGACAAAGGGGGTTAGATTTCTGGCCACTTTTTTTAGGGAGAAAGAGAGAGGGCTATGCATATAAATCATTGTGGTGGGGTCAACTCAGATCCGGCGGGGTTACTCAAAATCAGCCATTGGCGAGGTGGTTAAGGTGGTCAACTGGTTTGACTAACTTTCAAAGATTCAAATAATAATAATAATAAACTAAGCCTTTTTAATATTATATTGTTTTGGAAAAGTGAAAAAAGTAAAAAAGTATTTTGACCATGAATACCTTTTTTTTTTCATTTTTGTATTTTGTTTGAATTATTTCTAAAATACTCTTGGACACAAATTTATTTTACAAAATCCTTTTCTCATTATGTTTTAAATTTCATTCGGATCTATTTCATTTAATTATTATATTTTAAACATAATTTTCATATTTTTGGGTGTTTTTTTAAGTTTTTTTAGATCCTTTTAAACCCTTTTTAGCCTTGGTCGAGACATGCCTAGATTGGGCAGGTTACCTGGACCGGTTCTGGGTTACTTAGAACTGGTCCTTTGCTGGATTCCAAACCGATTCGTGCAATTATAGAATATGTGAAAGTGATTTTAAAACGTACCTAAATTTCTCAATAATCTAGAATCTTACGAAGTCTTGCCAATCTAGAATCTTTCGTAGTCTTGCCGAAAATCTCTCTCCCCTCTATTCCAATGCAAACGCTCTCATACTAACAACAACTCATATTTTTCAGAGCAAACAACACCCCTGATTATACCACTTGGTTGCATTAGTTGAATACACAAATCAAACTAAAAGTAAAAGCTTACATCTATTGAACAATTTTTGAAATATTATATTCTCGCTTATGGTGCACCATGGTATCAGAGCAGATCTTCTAAACCCAAAGAGCCCCTGCCTTTCTGAGCATGGGCACAAGCTTGCCACTGAGGTGAAGGGACATAACCTTATCAGTGGGTCCCACGAAATCTTGCCCGATAAAAGTGGCCGGGATCGAAGGGCCCCGGCTTACCAATTTGGCCAATGCCCTCTCTATTTCTCTCCCATTCGGAAGCTCATCGACCTCGTGGACAGTGACATGGACACCGAGCTCATGGAAGAAGGACTGGATGGCATGGCTCATGGAGCATGTGGTCTTGCTAAACACCACCACTGCATTTTGTGAGGCCATCCTCTTCACCGTGTCCATCTCTCACAAAATAGATAGAGACCCACCTGATTTCTTCTTCTTGTCTCTTAATGAAGGAGAGTATTTTGTGTTTTTTCCTTGCTTTCTCCTCACTAAAAGAAAGCAGTTGTGGTTCTGCTCCCCTGTTTATTCTCTCCCTTAATTGAAAGAGAAAGTACTGAGCAGGACTAGATTGGCTAAAATAATGCAGAACTTTTAGACAAATTAGAAGAGAAACAAGGCAAAAAGTATTGGTTCTGAAGACAAATATGATCAAAATCCAGAAAAATGTGTGCTTTCAGACTCAAATCCAAATAAAACTCGGTAGTAACGATTGCCAAATGACTAGTATTGATTTGAAATTTTAGGAAAGGAGACAATGGTTGAAAACAGGGTTAGAAGGAGAGATTCAGCAAGCTTGTTACAATATTCAGCAAGGTCTGCAAAATTATCGATTGACAAATTCCTGCACTGTTATATATGAGAATAACACAGATAAAGGCACGTACCCAAAAATGATATGAAAAGAAAAGAGTGAGATTTGATCAAATGATTCAGCAGTATACGAAATGGAAACGGCTTAACCAGAGACTGAATTGCAAAAAATGCAGCTATTTCAGATGATTTATCCCAAATTCTAAAAGGAAAGCTCGCAAAATTCAGATAAAACTTGAATCTTTTTTGCTGTTACTTAAGGCCAAACTATCCAACTTAGAGAAACTCAGGTGAAAACTCTTGCTAAAATATGTAATTCCAGTTAGGCCCCACAAAAAGGTGAGTTGATTCAGATGAACAAAGCAATTGTGTTAAGGCAGAAGAGACTGTGGGATATATGAAAGTAGAGATTGCAGAAAGCTTTGGTTTGATGGTTTGAAATAGGGGAGAGGTGGTGTATTTATAAACTCGCTAAAGTGAAGAGAAGGAATAATATTTTAATTGAATATCATTGAAGTTGGAATTCGCCCTCAATTTTCTCATGGATAGCGAAAGTGCCCATTTTACGAAATGTAGGGGTGGCAAAGGACCCGGACCCACAGGGTATACCCGACACGAGCCGGGTATGGGTCTGGCATTTGGACCCGACGGGTTGGGTCCAGGTTCAAAACTTGGACCTGAATACTATGCTGGTCCGGGTACAGCCGGGTGTATTTTACTTTAAGCCTTATTCATTTGGGTGTATTAAAGATCATATATAATTGGAACTAGTAGTCATTTTTAGCTACTAAATGACAAATCAGATAATTGTGATTGTGTTGCCAATAAATAATACTGGTATATGATGATAAAAAAAGGAGGGAAAAAAAAAAAAATTCATTGTCAGGGTGACAATGGACCTCAAACGCGATGGAGTAGACCCGAGACTCGACGGATACAAGTATGGGTCCAATTTTTGGACCCAACAGGTCGGATCCAGATAACCTCAACCTGGACTGATAACCGATCCATTGCCACCCCCTAACAAAATAGACAAAAATATTCTCGAAAGCCCACATACAAAAGACACGATTAGGGGTGAGACTACGATGGGCCTTTTTGGAAGTATCTGGAATGTTCTCTGTTTTTTAAAGTTCCTGGAATTTTTGGTTTATTTTTTAGGTGAAGAATATCTTCCGTACGCTATCTTTCATTATTATGATTATTTTTATTTATTTTTTTATTTTTTTATTTTTTTAGGGTTTTTTTTTTTAATAAAACTTTTTATTTGTATGTGAGGAGGGAAGGATGTGAAACCTGCCCAAGAGTTGATCCCACTCTTGTTAACAATTTTTTTTTTTAGGGTCTTCTTAACATGTAATTGAAAAGGTGGGAGATCGACTCGTGTTTGGAGTATCAGAATTCGTAAGAGTTGCTTAGAACTTCAAACTTTCCCCTCGAACTAGAATATTTGTTTCAAATATTCAATTGAGAAACATGGTTATCAATATATATATATATATAATGATTATAACATAAAGAGGTCTTCCTTTCTATCATATGCTGGCAAGAGGATATTAAACGAAATAAATATTTCATTTTTTATTTTGGAATTGCCTTTTTAGGACATATCCATCTTGTGAGCATCTGATGAGCTGGAAAAATGAGTGGAGTTTATCCAAAACGAGCACCTTTTTTCCCAAGTGAGATTCTCATCCAATACTAAATTAGGAGGAAAAATGGACACGAAAAATGAGTAAAAGAAAAAACAAAAAAAAAGCCATATTTTTTAAGAAAAAAAAACAAATGTGTCTTAGTATGTTTTGTTAGATTTTGGTTGGGTGAAATGGGGACAGAAAATTGTACAATTTTGAAAATAGGGTACTTGAACTCTTCTTATCTCGGGCACGCATGAGTGCTATCTCGAGACGATATTTGTCCTATTTGATTGAGTATTTATTATGCATAAGAAAGGCAATTCATCCTCTGGATATAAAAAAACAGAGAGGTCTTATAAAAATGTTCCTAAGTTCTATGCACCTGAGCTTGGAACCCATACAATAGACACCAGAGTCTTATTGTATTAGAGAGGAAGAAAAAAAAAAAAAATGAGTTGAGAGAGAGAGTTAGCCCATCAGTTTGCTTACTAGAGTTGCAGATATTGGTCTATTGAGAGAGGCTAAAATTGTTCCAAGTATTCAAAAATCGTACGAGTAAGAGGGCCCTTGTTATAGAGCATCAAGAGGCTGCCCACGGCTAGATGACCATTGGATGTCCCACACATATCAACAGCTAGATGGTCGTTGGATCCCCCTATGAATCGGGATTACAAAAAGATAACGAGTCACGAGCTCAACCGGCACACATACTCGGGCGAGGGGTGCCTCATGCGCCACTATTAATGTGCGAAGTGTGCCATCAAGCGCCTTTGCGCCCATGCCCTCGCATGCACACATGCGTCTACGCCGCACATGTACCTTCTCCCTCTTTTGTACTTAGAATATATTGCATGGTAATGCGTGCTCTTAAATACTTCTCAACAAACTCTCTCATCTTCAATGCAAGACTTAAACTCACATCCTTCTCTATCTACAAAAACAAATCAAGAAAGAACAATAAAATCAAAGTTGTTGTTTTGAAATACATTTAAACATTTTTCAAACAAAAAATACTAACAATGTTTTCCACTATTTCAAAATAACAAAATAAAACATAAGAAACATATTATTTGCATATCAAGAAAGCATCTTTCGATTTGAACTTTCACTTAAAGTGTATCCTACAAAGTCTATCAAGTACCGTGGTAGTGTATAACTTTAAACCAAGTTGTTTATCTAACAGACTGGTAGTATAACTCACAAACAATATTCAATCCTGATGTCTTTTAGCTGCCAGCACGTTTTGGGCCTTATGCTTATATCTTGATTTCATAAGTGCTCTAAAGACAAGTCCATCTCAAAGGAAGCGGCATCACTTCTACACTAATATAGGTGTATCTATCATGAGTGCCCCTGTATATAAAACATTCCTACTTATATAGTCCATAAACAACATTAAAAGCATAGCTCATCCTACTAGCATACAGGTCATCACTAGACTTATCCACCATATGGATTTCCTTAGAATGTGTGTTATTATACTTTGTCGTCTAGTGACCAAACTAACCATATGTACAATTTGTTTTTTACTACATTAAACCTAGAATTTTGAGGTTACAAAAGACTAAGTTGGGTTCCCATTGTAGATGATTACTCAATGGACTCTAGCCCTATTCGTTTTGACGTCTTACTAATGTCTTCCCTTGCAAGGCCTTTAGTCAAAGGATCAGCCAAATTTTCATTTGATCTTACATATTATACACTAATCAATCTATCCCCAATTAATATTTTAATAGAGTTATGCCTTCTTGCAATAGGTGTAGATTTCTCTCGCAATAGCTGCTTGATTACCACAATATATTGTGATCACAAGTATTAGTTTTGGCTATATGGGAATGTCATATAACAAATTATTTAACCATTCGACCTTTTTGCCGGCAGAATCTAAAGCAATAATTTCATACTCCATAGTAGAGCGTGAAATACATATTTGTTTATTTTACCCACATGATATTGCACCACCTGTTAATGTAAAAATTCATCCGGATGTTGATAGTGAATCTTGGATTTTATTATTCCAATTAGCATCACTAAATACTTCCAACACTTCTGGATAACCCACATATTTTATGCTATAATTGGTAATTCCTTTCAAGTATCTTAATATTCGAGATTTAACATCCCAATACTCTTTACTTGGACAACTTGTATATCTACTAAGTTTCCCCACCGCATATGCAATGTCATACCTCGTGCTAGCCATTACATACATTAAACTACCAATTACCCTGACACATTCAAGTTGAAATATACATCTCCCATCTTTTTCTTTAACTTAATATGATGATCTATAGGGGTAGAGACTAGCGTACTATCCATATAATCAAATTTATTAAATATTTTCTCAATGTAATGAGATTGAGTCAAGATAATTCTTTTTCTTTTCTCACTATTTGGATACCAAGTATCACATCAGCTTCTCCTAAGTCATTCATATCAAAGTTAGATGCGAGGAACTTTTTAGTTTCCTCCACAATTTCTAGATTAGAGCAAAAAATAAGCATGTCATCCACAAATAAACAAATTACGAGGCATAAAAAATCCATTTTCTTACTATACACACATTTATTAGCCTCATTTCTTTTAAAGTCATTTGACATCAACACATTGTCAAATTTCTTATGTCATTGTTTAAGTACTTGTTTTAGTCCATAAATAGATTTAACCAATTTAGAAATTTTATTCTCATGACTTGGCATTACAAACCCGTCGAGTTGTTCCATACATATTTTTTCATCTAAGTCACCATTTAATAAAGTAATTTTTACATCCATTTGATGTATTACTAGATGATTGATAGAGGCTATTGTTAAGAGCAATCTAATGGTAGCAATTCTTGTCATAAGTGCATATATGTCAAAGTAATCAAAGCTTTCTCTTTTTTTAAAACCTTTAGCAATTAATCTTGTTTTATATTTATTAATAGAACCATCAGAATTCATTTTTCTTTTAAAAATCCATTTACAACCAATGCGTTTCGAACTAGGTGGAAGATCTACTAATTTCCAAGATTTATTAGCTATAATGGAATCTATTTCATTATTTTTAGCTTCTCTCCAAAAAATTGCATCTTGAGATGCCAAAGCTTCGTTTATAAATGTCGGCTCTTCCTCCACATTTGAGACTAAAGGTAATGAAGTCAAAATTTTATTTTGATTAGTCTCAACTAAGTAAATATAAAAATCAGGTCCAAAGTTATAAGATGGATCACCTCTTATTCTCTTATTTTTTCTTGGTTCTATTAATTCATCATCATTATTTTCTACACGTTCTTCATCAACATTTTGGTCATTTTCATTTTGCATGCTACTAGATTCATTCACTTTACTTTTAAAGTGAGATTTTCAAAAAATTCAACATCTTTAGATTCCAAAATTGTGTTAGAATTTAGATCAAAAAATCTATAAGTTTTACTATTATGATAATATCCCACAAAAACATATTTAGAGGTTCTAGGACCCAATATATTTCTTTTAGGATCTGAAAATCTAATATATGCAAGACAACCCCATAGAGATAATAAAGCTTCACCCCACAAATTCAAAGGCAGGGAAGAAGAAATAAGCATTGAATTCATCATTTCAACTAAAGTTCTATATTTCCTTTCCACTACTCTATTTTGTTGAAAGGTATAAGGAGCAGTCACTTAATGAATAATATCATTGCTTTCACAAAATTCATTAAAATCATTTGATAAATATTATTATCTTCTATCACTTCTAATGATTTTGATTTTCTTACTAGGTTGATTTTTAACTTCCGCTTTGAAAACTTTAAATTTTTTCAAAAGCATCATCTTTATGTCTAAGCAAATAAACATAAGAAAATCTAGAAAAATCGTCAATAAATATAATAAAACTATATTTTACCACCTCAAGCTATAATATTATTTAGAGCATCACTATGTATAAGTCCTAGCAATTTAGTATTTCTTTCAATTGAAGGAAATGATTTTCTAGTAATTTTTGCTTGTACACATGCTTCACGCGTTGTTCTTTAGTTAATTCATCACAATTAGAAGTCAAATATAATTTAATCAAAGATTTAATTGAAGCATAATTAACATGTCCTAATATACCATGTCATACATTACATGAAGACACAATGTACACATAAAGCTTTTTATTTCATTAACAATATCAAACTTTAATCATCCCATCATACGAGTATTCTTTGCCTTCAAATACATCATTTTTGTAAGCATTAGCCTTTTGGTCCTTATGATTTTCATTATGGACCTTATGAAAGAATGGCTTCTCGTTATATGGAGCATATGATTTTGCTCAACAACGTTTGCCTTAGAAAGAAAATTAATTGATTCATCTTTCTTTTCCGTAAATCTATTATCTTCTTCAATTCGAATAGATCTTTGAAGTTGAACAAAATCATGATCAACTTTCTTGTGTTTTATCTTCTTTTGGTACTCTCTCCAAGATTGGGGTAGCTTATGAATTAGGGAGCCAACTAAAAATGTTCATCCAAAGAAATTTCACAATCCAATTGAATTGGCCTGTATAAAAGTCTAGAAAACTATAGATAAGAAATCTTTTGTTACCAGACTATTGCGTTGTCATCTCTTGGAATTCAGCCCGTTGAAGCGTTCGAGTCGAGTAAAATTGTGATTCATCACCTTCAAAGAAGTCATGGTAGTCTCCTTTCTTTCTTTAACCCATGAAATATCATCTTGAATTTGAAGATTTTGGTTGGGTGAAATGGGGGCAGAAAATGATACAATTTTGAAAATAGGGCACTCGAACTCTTCTTATTTTCGGGCACGTAGGAGCACCATCTCAAAACGATATTTGCCCCCCTATTGATTGAGTACTTGTTATGCATAAGAAGGGCAATTCGTCCTCGGGATACAGGAAAACAGACAGATCTTATAACAATGTTCTTAAGCTCTATGCACCCGAGCTTGGAGCCCGCACAATAGACACCAGTCTTGTTGTATTAGAGAGAGAAAGAGAGAAAAAATGAGTTGAGAGAGAAAGAGAGAGTTAGCCCACTGGTTTGTTTGCTGGAGTTGCAAAGAATGGTCTATTGAGATAAACTAAATTATTCTAAGTGTCCAAAAATCGTATGGGTAGGAAGGCCCTTGTTATAAAGAACTAAGAGTGTTTTGGTGGTTACATGCACCACCCAACAGCTAAAAGTTACACGTACCCCAATAGCTACAAGTTACATGTGATAGTTGTTGTTCTCATCAACAGTGTTCCACATGGCACTTGATGGCTGCTATTACAAGCCTCTATCTCATCAACGGTGTTCTACATGCATCAACGGCTAGATGACCATTGGATCCCCCTACGAACCGGTCTTACAAAAAGATAACGGGCCGCGAGCCCAACCCGTACAGGTGCTTAGGCGAGGGGCACCCCATGGGCCAATGGGTAGTGTGTCATCATATGCACATTCTCTCTCTTTTGTACTTAAAGTATATTGCATGGAAATGTGTGATCTTAAATACATCTCAATCTTCAATGTGGGACTCAAACCCATATCTTTCTCTATCTGTAAAAGCAAATTAAAAAAAACAATAAAACCAAAGTTGTTGTTTTGAAATACACCTTGCATATTTTTCAAATCAAGAATACTACCATGCTCATGTATACGTAAACAAATAAGGAAATAAAAGGCAGTCGTGAGTGGAAGAGGAATGTCACCTTTTGATAAAGAGGAACGCGTGCTCGCATCGTAGCATCACACAAGACAAGGACCGGCGAGTACAAAATTTGTGGTTGTCCTCGTTGCCTTACAAAAGCTGACGCTTTTTTATTTCTTTTGCTCTTTTCGTGCCTTTTGGACGCAGAAAAATAAGGACCGTTTTATTTGAATGTTGCCACCTTTGCTTCCTTACTTTCCATTCTTATTGTGTTTACCCCATTAAATATGGCATTTTGTCACAAAAGCAATAATATACGTAGGGGTTGTATATTATGAAATTATTTATTTTTTTATACTAAAGAGGTCATAATTATTTTTAGCCATAAGATGTATTTTTTTATATAAAGAGGTCATAATTATTTTTAGCCATAAGATGTAAAATCTAATAGATAAAAGTGTCCCGCAACAATTAAAAAAACTTGATTTGGATTTCTTCCCCGATGATATATCTTCAACCATCCAATTTCAAATCTGACAATCCAAAAAGAATATAAATATATAGACAAGATCCTATGGGTATGCTTACTTGTATGAGAACCTTTAAACTCTATTTTAAAGATGGATTTTTTATCCAAATATTTAGATATCCATGATCCAGGCCATGGTGATCTTAAAAATAAAGATAAAAAGAAAAAGAAAAAAGACTTTTACCCTTCAAAATTTTCTTTTGGAATTTTTTTTGCACCGTCAGTTCTAGGCGCCCTATTCATAAACTCCATCTTAAAGATAAATGCTCAATACTTTTCGTGTGTGTATTAACTTTTAAGAGAATGAAAAATGAAAAAAAAAAACTAAATTATATTGTCCTTCAATTTAGTTTGGCCTGGTGGTTGGGGAACTATGGCCAAAGTTCAAATCCCCTAACTAGTGGTGGCAATGGACCCGGACCTGATGTGTAGACCTGATCGAGGACCGGGGACCAGGTTCAAGTCCAAATATAGGACCCGAACACTATTTCGGTCCAGTTTGGATCCATATAAACCAGATCTGGACTCAGACTCAACCCGAATAGTATTGATACTTACATAATATATTTAATGTATTTTTAGGTTGGGTCTGACCAGATCCATTCAAGTCTGAATCCGGTTCCACATTATATTTTCGGGTCCAAGTCTGGATCTAGTGACTTTGGGTCTGGTCAGGGCTCATTGCCACCCCTACTCATGACCAGCCTAAGAAAAATGAATAATTAAATAAGCAGACAAACAAATTGAAATCGGTTTTAAAATAAATTGAAGTCGGTTAAAAAATCCTTAAATAATGATTTTTTTTTTTTGGCATTGCTCAATAGTCTCGAACAAATTTGACTTTAGCCCTTTCTCAAGGCCAGCTCTAGAGGCCCACATTCATATCTTATTGTGTATACCTTAAATTCAGTCAAAAAAACAAAGTTTGGAAAAAGCTGATTTCCTACAAACTTTTTTCCAATTTTTTATTGGTTCACATTAACTTGCCCTCAAATGGCAAAGAAATGATACCCGAATGCTTATTCTTTTATCCCCATGCTTAATCCTCTATATATATCAATCTTTGTGAGGGAATCATGATTCTTTGATTAGTGCAGTGGATTCTCTTTCAAGGGTTAGTGCAATAAATTAGTGCAATAAGATTAACCTTTTATATGAAAAGTAGTGCAATAAGATTAACATTGACCTTTTAAGTCCTTTCAAGGGTTTGACCAGCGTTAGATTAATCTCCATTTTCCTTCACATTCTTTTTAATTATTAAATTTTCAAATTATGGGATCTCTAGGACCCAAGTAAACCAAGCTCTTAGAAATACCTTTCTTGTTGAACTAGGCATTCATGGTACACAAAAAGTTGTGTGCTTTTGAAGGTAGAACCGGGAGGGAACCGTTAGAACCAGGAGGGAACTGGACATAATCGGGTGGGAACCGGCGGTTCTACTCTAGAATCGGACGGTTTTCGATTTTGTGCTGGAACCGACACGGGCTGTGTCGATTCTCGAGTCGAGCTGAGCGAGTCCGGTTCGATTCGTCGATTTTTAAATCATTGCTTTAAAAATCATATTATTAATTATAATAATCATATTATAAATAATGTTATAAGTTAAAAAATAATAAATAAATAAATAAAAGAATTAAGGTGCATGATCCCGACGAATTACTTCTGAATAAATAAAGAAATCATATGTACGAACTATAGCATTTCGTGACTCGTTGGTAAATTCATTTTGATTCTCTATCAACCAATCCAATAATGTAGGACCCTTTACATGGTTAAAACTAAAGTTTGAAGTCCAGGCGCAACGGGGTACTCTTTCTACCACTGCATTTGTAGATATGGTTTCAAAACGAAGAGTTGGTAATTTATTCGATATAGAACACTCATATCGATAAAATAATTTTGAACCATCACTGTAAAAAAAATGGGGGACATAACCGGGTGGGAACCAGCGGTTCTGCTCTAGAACCGGGTGGTTCCCGGTTTTGTACTGGACACACGTGTGAAGGTGTTTTTGAGGCCTGAACCGGTGCATACGTGCATGTGCATGTCGCACGTATGGCACGTGTGGGAGTGTGTGTGGCATGTGTGTGTCGCACGTATGGCACGTGTGGGAGTGTGTGTGGCTGTGCATATGGCACGTGTTGGAGTGTGTGTAGCATGTATGGGAGTGTGTGTGGCACGTGTGGGAGTGTGTGTGGCACATGTGGGAATGTGTGTGGCACGTGTGGGAGTGTGTGTGGCACGTTTGGGAGTGTGTGTGGCACGTGCTGTCGTACGTATGGCACGAGTGGGAGTGTGTGTGGCACGTGTGGGAGTGTATGTGGCACGTGCGTGTCGCACGTATAGCACGAGTGGGAGTGTATGTAGCACGTGTGGGAGTGTGTGTGGCACGTGTGGGTGTGTAGGTTGCACGTGTGGGATTGTGTGTGGCACGTGCATGTCGCACGTATAGCACGAGTGGGAGTGTGTGTGGCACGTGCGTGTCGCACGTATAGCACGAGTGGGAGTGTGTGTGGCACGTGTGGGAGTGTGTGTGGCACGTGTAGGGAGTGTGTGGTTGCACGTGTGGGAGGTGTGGCACGTGCGTCGTCGTCACGTATGGTACACACGATGTGGGAGTGGTGCGTATTGCACGCGTGAGTGTGTGTGGCACGTGTGGGAGTGTGTGTGGGAGTGGTGCGTATCGCACGCGTGACGCGTACACACGTGTGAAGGTGCTTTTGAGGGTAGAACCAGGAGGGAACCAAACATAACCTGGTGGGAACCGGCGGTTCTGCTCTCGAACCGGGCGGTTCTCGGTTTTGTGTCGGAAACGATACAGGCTGTACCTATTCTCGAGTCGTACCGGGCGAGTTCGGTTCGACTCGCCAATTTTTAAATCATTGTTTTAAAGTTTAGAATCCAATGATATCATTAACGCGGAACATCGCCTAGGAATCGAACGTGAGCCATGCTACTTGCGCACTCGATGCCTCCCTCAAACGAGCCAGCCACGTATTGAAACCTCATCCTTGAAGTGAAGTGGGTATATTTGCCCTTCAAGAGAAGTCATGGTAATTTTATACATAATGTACCATATACATGTATTCATGGATGTATACATGTATAGGGAGGACCAACAATGGGCTGAACCATCAGCCTTGGCCGTAGCCCCTATAAGGTTGGCCCAAGCTTGGCCCGACCTATTTGGAGGGGGAGGGGGGGCTGGGTTAGGTTGAACAGGCCCGCCCCTATCATGGCTCTGGCCCTCACCCAAGCCTAGTTTTTTAAGGCGGACTAACTAGGCCGGGCCGAGCAACCGTTAAACCTAATGGGTGTACTTTATACAAGGTCGCAACCTTGTTTGTAATTATAAATTTGACGAATCTTTTAATATAGTATAAAAAGCGGCATTGTCTTTTAAGAATTTGTTAAGCCCAAGCCAGGGCGCCCTTTGGCCTTGTCTGAGCCGAGGATGGTTTGGCTTAGGCCTAGCTCAACAGCAACGCTACCCATATTTAGGTATGAACCTATACATTGACATTTATTTTTATTCAGATAGATATCTTTTCATATAAATTTATTATTTCAGTTTTATTCATGAGTGTTTATTTCCTTTTGTATGGGACGTTGGGTGATGCTTCATGATAAATTGTGCTGATAAGGCCTTTACGTATATAAGATTTCCGACACTCTATACGTAAATTTTTTATCTTGTCATTTTCTAAAACAATATTAACAGAGAGGAATAAAAATTTATCTCTTCTACGGATAGAAATGATATTGGCGTAGAGGAATAGACCAAAACAAAGCTGGACAGCCTTCAAAGATATCCACCTCAAAGTTCAGATAAGGCAAGTCATCGTCAACATGGCATCACTTCTTCAACAGACCATCTCTCTCTAGGAAATGTTCATAAATCCTGCAAAAATAAAATGGTTGTTGTGGACCGCCGAATGTCCATAATATTCTCAAGTAAAACAAACACTGAAAATAAAATGAGAAAAAAAAGGGAGGAATTTAAAGGTCCCACACTTTTGATGAAAAGCCAAATAAGTATACCCGGCGTTTGGGGAGGGCATAAATGTGGGTTTGAACTTTGAAGTTTGTGGCCCTTGGAAAACTGGGCGGTCACTGTGCAACTCAACTTTAGAAAAGCTAGAACTCGATTCATGCATTGTACAAATGTGCCGTAAAACCATATATTTTGGAAGGAAAATAAATTTGGAATCAATTGTGTTAAAACTATGCCAAAAGTTTGTTTTTTAAAAAAAAAAATTTCTTTTTGTCCTAGTTCTTACTTATCACGGTTAAGATTTTCATTTCCTTAAAATTTAAATCTAAAATCCACTTACGAGAGAGGTCTCATTTAAATATGTGAGCCAGCAAACTCATAGAAACCTTGTCCTAGCTTATTTAAAATGTATCACTTCTTTGAACATATAAGTTATTTGAGTACAAGGCTATTTAAAAAGAAGAAGAAAAAATAGTACAAAGGAAATCAAATTATTCTACAGCATAACTAAAGGTGGCAATCGGTTGTGTGGCATGGCTTGGCCCGGACAGCCTATCCCTAAAAAACTAGGGCATGTGCTATGAAATGTGGCCCAAAGGCCCTGCCAAGGAGGGCAATCACGACCAGAGGATAAGGGCAGGCTTGACCTGTGCCAAGGCTGGCTTGCTTCGGCCTGGCCCGTCCAATCCTATTTTCTTTGTTCTTTATTTGTTCTTTTATTTTTTATTTTACTTGTTCTGGAGGGGTTAGGATTGGGCTTGGGCTTGAGCTAGGGCCTTTTTGGTACAGTCATAGCTGGCCCATGCTTCGGCTGACCATGTGGGGACTAGGGCCATGGGCGGTGTAGCCTAGGGCCGACCAATTGTCGCCCCTAAACAATAACTTACTTACAAACATAAACTAGGGCAGTGATCTAATGCAACGGTTGTATCATAATATAATGCAACCACTTCTAGAAAACCATATTTGTGGTATTTGTATGACCTAAAATTTTGTACACACGCTCTCTTCATCTCAATAATCAATCCAAAAAGAAAAAGTTTATTTGAACTCTAGATGTGGTCAAAATGAGTCCCCTTCAACAATGAATCTAGACCATTCTTTTAGTGAATTTCAAAATCTTGGCCTTTACAAACTCAAAATCAATTCTTTTTTTTTAGAATAATTGAACGATAATAAAGCCATTTAAAAAAATTGAAAAAGAAAAGAATCATTCTAAGGCATTGATCTAAGCATCTTATCAAAATGGACAGCCTATGGTAATTGGGCTAAAGAAAATATTTTCGAGGCTGTATTTTCATTTTTTTTTTTTTATGATTATTTATTAGAATGAAAATAATATATTTTAAAATTTGTCTCAAACAAATGGCCCTAACATAGTTTTTGAAGGTTGTTGCATTATATTACCATACAACCTTACATGAAATCACTGCCCAATAAGTTATATGGTCGAATAATTTGATTTCCTTTGGTTTTTGTTTCGGAGAGTTGCAAATTTAGATGGTATTTGTGGTTTCACAATAAGTGGGAGGAGTCGTGCGCCACAGCGAAAGCTGAAAACCATGCACCATAATCTCCATGACCATACGAATGCATAATCATGAGGTTCATCAATGTCCAATAATGGCTAAATAGAGATGGAAAGTAGGACACAGAGTAGGATCATTGCCATTTTCTAGCAGGTCCTTTCACTTGATTACAGTCCAATTGTGATGGTCCATGATTGTCGTGATGGGTCGTGAGTAGGGATTTCATAGCCATGAGGATTACAATAAACTTTAAGCCAAATATTAAAAAAGAGGTTGAAACTTTTTACAATATTAATAAAGAGGTAAAAAGATTACAAATTACATCTAAAGATTTTCTTTTAAAGTTGATGTCGATCAAGTACATCTGCAAAAAAAAAAAAATTGAAAATTACCCAAATTGCCTTACCATCTCATCTCTCTTTTAGTAAGAAAACAATTCAAATAAAGAATTGAAAAAAATAAAAATAAATAAAATTTAAATTTGAACTGGCCCTAAACACCATGTTCCTTGATAGAATGAGCCAGAGATCCGACTGATTCAATAGGGAACCGCCTTATTTCTGATATTGTTATGGAATCTAGACAATCCCCAATAATTCTTGATCCAAATCGGGCACTTCCAATCTAAAATGACAACTCTTTAAACGTTGAGCCCATCAAATGCATGCTCTCTAGAAGCATACACATTTGCACCTACAAGCCTCAACCTCCACGGAGGTTTTGCAAAGGTTTGCAGCACGTAAGATTCATTCATTTAAAAATTGAGTGCCATGACGTACATTTTTCCAAAAAATAATATGGTGAGGTTTGTGTGAGGTGTCAACCATTGGGGGTGGCAACGGGTGTCCAGTACGGGTTGGGTCCACCTAGACTCGAATGGTTTTGGGCCAAGACCCGACCCATAAGATCAAAAAGTTGGACCCGTACCCGTTGGGTCCCAGATCTATCTTCTTGGGTCTCAAGTATGGTCGGGTCCATTACCACCCTCAAGGTGAGCTTTTTTTTTTCTTGCTATTTTTTTACCATCATATACCCATATTATTGGCAACAAGGATACAATCACCCTCCGTTAGATTTCAATTTGTTTGATTTGTTGTTTAATAGCCAAAAATAACTATAAGTTCTTATTGTATACGATCCTTGATGCACCCAAATGAATATAGCTTACAGTATTTTATCTCCAACAGTTTACGAGTACGGGTCGGGTCCAACCGGATCGGGACTCGGACCCAAATAGTATTTGGCGCAAGTTTTGGACCTGGATATGACCCATCAAGTCCAAATGTTGGACCCATATCAGGATCCATGTCGTATATACCCGGCAGGTCCCGGGTGGTCCAGGTCCATTGCCACCCTATCAACCATATATTATTGAAGTATGGCGCATTTCAAAGCTATGTCAAAAGCTGCAGTTTCAGAGCGGGAAAACTTTGTGATGTCATGAAAATCTATTGCTATTCAAGTACATAATTTAAATCTAAAAAATGATGGATCTATAAACACTTAAATTTTTTTAAATTGACAATCCAAGCAACGCATTATAAGATACACTAATTTTATGACTTAAACGTTTTGTTTTTTTCATATCCGTATATTTCGAGGTTGAGATGATCAATTAGATGGTTTTCCATCGGAACAACATTTTTTAACAGGTTTTTAAGATATGTTTAACTTCAATAGTATAAGGTATGAAAAAACCTCCCAAATAGATTTTAATAGTGATTGTATACTATGAGGCAATTTGTATTTTATACTGGGAGGTCATATTCACTTTTAGCCTTTAAATGTGAAATCTAACCTATTAAAATCTATCATAACATTCGAGAATCTTTATTTTTGACATTGTGCAACATCACCAACTAACCCATTTTAAATCTAACAGGCAATAATTATTGTGACTTCCTCATTTTAAAAGTAAATAGTTTCATTGTATGCATTTTCATTTTAATAAACCTTCTCCCATAAAATTATTGCACAAAATAGTGATGGTAACTGGGGATTTCCATGCCCCTGGTCTGGCATTTCAAATGGCGAGCATTCATTTCGCAGAAGGAGAATTACTGGTAAATTTTCATTTTTCTGTCCTTCCTCATCATTTCCTATCTGTCCTTCGATATTCTTGGTTTTCTCTTCTGTATTTCTCTCCCGGCTCTCCAATCCTTTCTCTCTATTTCCCTTGATTTTATCTTTGAGAACCAGGGTTGAAAAACAGCTCCCCTTCTACTCCTCCAAAACAGGGAAGGGGCATATTATTAAACCTCACTTCACCCCTTCAACCAGAAAACAGTCGTGAGAAAAAAAAAAGGTCTTGCTTTTCTCTTTCCAAAACAGAAGAAATAGCACATAAAAGCTTCTGATTTTCCTGAACAAAAATCCCAAATTCCCTGATTTTCTTAGAGGAACAGAGCTGTTGAGCGACTGTTTTGCTGGGAAGAAAACCCCCAAAACTTTGGGTTTTCCTGGAGAAACCACGTATCCCGAACACAGAGAAACAAGGGGCCAAAAACCAAACAAGAAGGTGCCCAGTGAAAAGCTGGTTCTGCTGGTCGAAGGCCAGGAAAGCTGGTTTTGTTGATCTTAGGTGAAGAAATTATTTTGTATCCCAAATCATGTTTTGTATACCCAAGGTATTTTGCACAAAAAAAGAATATTTGGCAACTTTTTTGGATTCATTATCATATTTTCTATTGGCAAGAAAGAGGGCCGAAATATGGTACACAAAGTCAGAGAAAAAGTAGCCTTATCCAAAACATGACTTTGTATAAGCATGGGATAGAGAAGAGGAAGCTCATAAAAGTTCTATCATCTCCCTTATCCAACCGTCCATTTTGAATGAATGGCTAAGATTGTCTCAATCACAATGTCATGGCTCTATATTATTTTATTTTTAATTTTTTTTCTATAAACTATTTTGATACCAAATTTTGGACGTCCATTCCTCTATTAAACTTGTACCAGCAAAAAATTATAAAAAAATATTTTTAATAAAATAAAATGATAAAAATACCCTTGAAAGCTTCAAGAGATATTTTGGTCATTATATTTTATCTAAAAATTATTTTTAATATTTTTTATAGGTGCGTTCGATGGTAGGGGGAGGATAGAACTTCTATGTTGTAGGAGAAGTATAGAAACATTCCTGATAGAGAATACAATATAATACAATTGATGATAATACAATAAGGGAAAAGTATACAATGAGACCATTTACCTCTGGTACAAGGTGGTCACAATAAATCTTGACCATTAGATGCGAAATTGGGTGGCTACATTTATTTCATTGACCAAACTCAAAGTTCAAACGAAATTTTCTTGACCTTTGTGATACACTCAAACTATCAAATTTTACATCGGATCGTTGTAAGTAATTGTGACATTCCTATTCCAAAGGTAAATAATCTCATTGCAATCCCATACAATAATGTTATTATATTAAATAGCTGGCTAGTAATATATTATTATATTATAATGATATTAGTAATATTATAATGATATTAGTAATATTATAATATTAAAAAATAAAAAAACGTATGTTAACATGTTAATAAGGACCAGGTTTCTATGCAGGCAATCCGCATATGATAGAAATGCAGGCTTGGCAATGAATATATTTTTTAAATATAATTTGATTCTAATTTTCAGAGAATATATAATTTTTAACATGAAAATCATGAATATGAAAATAATAATAATAATAAATTGAAAACTAGAAATAATAATTATATTAAAAAAAACATTTGAACCGTTAGTTATAATTATTTTTAGATGGACCACCAAATTGCATCTATCTTTAAGATGGATGCTTTATATCTCTGGACCGCTTGAAACAATTTTCCTATCAATAATGAGTGTCATAATAATACAATAACATGCATAATTGTATTATATTAATATAATAATAGTAATTATTATTATTATTATTATTACTATTATTTTTATATTATTATCACACCCCTCCCCGCTTTATCAAATGAGCTCCACAAATTTGAAGGAGAAACTATCTGAACTTTGTAGATAAAGAAAGTATCTCAAATTATGCTCAAGACATAAATAAGTACAAAATGGCATAATAAGATTCGTGTAGATGACCCCAAATAATTGGGATAGGACTTGGAAGATGATAATGGCGTCTCAGGCCCAAGACTTTCGCATGGGTATTCTAGAGTGGGTCCTATTGAGCATTGAACTTAGAGAATAATTTAGGATGAAGGGAAAAGACCTCCATATGGCATTTATTTATTAGGAGAAATCTTATGATGGAGTACCTCGAGAATTGATTTGATGGGTGTTCGAAAATAAATGCCTCTCCATATACTATATCAACTTAGTGAGAGAGATATACAACAAAGGGCTAACTAGTGTATGAACAATTAGTAGAGAGACAAGTGAGTTTTCAACGACAATAGGTCTACATAAAGAGTTAGCATTAAACCCGTATCTTTTTGTTTTAGTTATGAACAATCTTCATAGGAACTTACATGATGAGGTACCATGGTGTATGTTGTTCGCATATGACATAGTTTTGATCAATGAGACCCGAGACAACATCAACATAAAATTAGAACTTTGGAATAATATTCTAGAATCCAAATGTTTTAAAATTAGCCGGCCTAAGATAGAGTATATGAAATGCAAGTTTAGTAATAATAGAAGCAAAGACGATTAAGTAGTTAAGATTGATAGCCAAGAAGTACAAAAAATGCCTCACTTTCAATACCTTGGGTTGATAATCCAGGAAAATGAAGAGATTGTGGAAGATGTCGCACACAAAATTAGAGCTGGGTAGGTGAAGTAAAGATGTGCAACTAAAATTTTATGTGATCGTCGCATACCAATGAAGCTGAAGGATAAGTTCCATAGGACAATTGTGAGATCACTTTGGCACACCTATAACACACGTGATTTTTATAAATTACTACTGATGCAAAATATTCATTTTATCAGATGGATACTAAAATTTGTCAAGAAACTCATGAATACCCGTCACCTCACCAAAGATGCCATAGGTTCCAAACTCAAACTAATCTCCTAACTTTAAGAATGGAACCTTTGGAGCTCCCAGGTTTTGAAAAATAGAAATCAAATCAAGAAGGCTTAGGGGTTGAGATAGATGAGTACCAAGATAAGAATGAATAGAATTCAAAATGAATACTCAAAATAGGAGCATAGGTGTGGTTTCAATAGGCAACAAGATGAGCGAAAATAGATTTAGGTGAGCTGGCCACGGACAATATTTGACCTAATACTGTACTCATTAAGATGTGTGATATGGTCTAAGTAAAAACCTCTAAAAAGACAAGAGAAAGACCGAAAATGATATTGATAGTAGTGAGAAAATATATGATGACTTCTAATCTTAATGAGATATGAGTATGGCGTTGGATAGAGAAGAATAAACATATATAATTTCTGCAAACCGCCCTAAATAATTGAGATAAAACTTAGGATGATGTTTGATAAATCAAAATTGGAAACCCAAAAAGTTTTGAAATTTGAGCGAGAAAAAGAACAAAAGGCAAAAGCACAAGAAAATAAGAAACAATTTGGAGTCCAAACTTAATTAGGGAAAATTGTTTCATACGAGCATATGCAATCGAAAAAGTATAAAGCATCTATCATAAACGTGGATGCAAGTAGGTGTTCCGTTTGAAAACAATGGAAACTAACGGTGCAAATGTTTTTTTATTAGAATTATCATTTTTAATTATTTAATTTTTTTTTTCATATCCATGATCTCCGTGTTAGTGATTACATGTTTTTAGAAATTAAGTTTTAAAATTCACCTAAAAAATACATTTATTAAGAGACTCGCATTTCTACATATACGGGCTTGGCCGCATAGCACCGGGTCCCTTAACAAGTCTTAAACCCTAGAGCAAGTGAACCAACCCAAAAAAACGCGCGCTCCCGCGCCCTTTCAGTGGAAATTCAGCCAGCAAACCTCGCCATCTCTCAAAGCCAGTATTTTAGAGAGAGAGAGAGAGAGTCCATGTAAGTCTTAGAGGTCAGAGAGAGAGAGAGAGTGCATGTAATTGCTCGGAGGCCATTATACTTCTTGAATGTATGCATCAATCCAAGGCATGGCGTTATCTAATCTCTCTCTACATTATAGGAATTTCCTTTTCAAACCTTGTTCAATGTCTGCTCTTTACTGCCATCACCATATTTCTCGCTCTATATCATCTACACCTGTTTATAGCACTCAAGCCACGCTTCCTCTCTCTGGCTGGATGGACAAAATTAAAGGAGTTCTCACCGGAAAAGAGGATCAGCCTGAATCTCAAACTCAGACGAAAGTTTCTGCTGAAACTTTCACTCTATTAAGTAAGTCATGCATTTTTTGGCTAGGATTTTGATCGCCCATTTGCTCATTTATATTTCTGAATGGCCATTGATGGGTTAGTTATAGATTTGAATCTTTCTGTTTCATTATCTGATAATCTGCTTGTATAGTTCATGTGACGACTATTTTATCAGAAGCCCATGATGGAGTTTTGTTATTTGTTAGTTTTATGTTATTTTCTGAGAAATTTGCCGCAGAAGATGCAAATTCATTTGACCTTCTTTTATTGTTTGGTTAGTAAATCAATTTCCTCCTCTTAGCAACCATTTAATTTTATTATATTTGTCGAATATGGTGTGAGGGACTCGCCTGAGTCCACTTGGATTCAGGCGAGTAACTCGGCCTCGCCTTATGGGATAGGGTGAGTAACCCCGAGTTTTGTGTACAACTCGGGGTATATAAAAAAATAAAAAAAAATCTGAAAATAGAAATAGATTTTTTGATTTGGATGTTTTTGTCAAAGATTGGTGCGGTTTTTTTTTCCCTTAAATCCCAATTTGTATATATTTTTATTTTTAAAATGTCCCAAACTGTAAATCAGTTTTTTTTAAATGCATTTTTCTGTATTTTTTTTTAAGATTATTTTAAGCTTTTAAGATTTCTTTTGATTTTATTTTACTTGGCCTACCTTTTCTTTTATTTCCCAATTTTTTTTCTTCTTTTTAAATTTATTTAGGGCTTTTTGTTCCTGTGTAAGACTCTGCAGAGTTGGCCCAGGCGAGTCCCAGCACACTGGTCAGATGTATAATAGACTGCTTTGACATCTGTTTTGTTGATCTAGAAAGTGAAATGTATCATAATTTTAGGTCTCCTTAAGTTTCCAATATTTTGGCAACGCAATGAGTGCTTCAGTTTCTCTATTTTTGAATAATTATAACAACTTTTTTTTTTTTAGAATAACTAAAACGACTATTTTATGAGTGCATAAGTGTTTCTATTCTACTAGGTTACTCAGAACCCCATTCTTTAACTATATCTGAATTAGATCCATTTTTTTGGTTTTCATGGGGCCCGTTTATTCCACTATATTGTGATTCATGCGGTTTAGTAGATTTTGTAAAACCTCATACCCAAACACATTCATAGTTGGAGTGGAATTTCAAAGAAACCTATGTGTCCATTATTTGATAGCGCGTTCTATTCAATATCATAAGAATATTTTATTTTTACCTTTTTTCCTTTGTCTAATTATCTCAATTTCTCATTGTTCTACTTGAATCACTTTTTTCTTTTTCTGTAGGTTAGGTTGAATCTCAAAACCTCATGGTTGCAATAATAGCATTTTCTGAAAGAGGTAGGGGCTTGAACCCAATGTCAATTTCGGTTTTTCTTTGCCGTTTCTCTTTCATTGATACCTTGTTATCACACAATCCATATGGCCATTCAAGATTCACTTTTTGTCATAAGGGCCCAAGAAAGTGGATGTAGACCTTGAGTCTGGAGAAAAGAGTTTCTTGCTTAAACCTCAGTAGAGTAACAAACCAAAGGCTACATGAAGGTCTTAAGAATCGTTTGAAGATTATCTATAACTGAGTTGCCTAGGTTTCCATGAAAGTTACATTCAAGGTTGAGTTATAAGCTACCCTTAGGTGGTTAGCCCAAACAGCTAGTTCTCTTCTTTTGGGGGGTGGATGGATGATGGATGGATGATTTTCATTGCCATTTTCCATTTATGAATCTGGTTAGGCTATGAGGCCATGAGATGGTAGAATTCCTGATGAATTAAATAACCTCAAGAAGTTTAGATAGGCCTCTTAAATAGACCATTGGCACAAAAATACTCGTCGGGCGCATCCACCAAAATAGCTGTTCTCTTTTAGGCAACTATGTTATAAATCTAGTGGCTCATAGTTCCCTTCACCTATTCAGGGATGCCTTAAGATCCTCAAACAAGTTTATGGATATGGCCTCTGTGAACCATATATAGGTTGCCAGCGAGCTGAATAGAAAGGCACAGGTTATAGATTGGGTATCCCACATGGCCCTAAGGTCTCTCAATCCCTCCTTCTGGATACCTTTCTGGAAAGATATGACTATAAAATTCCCACTTTATCTCATTGCTGTAGTTTTTAGAATACCCTCTATTTAGGACAAAGTGGTTCTTAAGGCACTCCAACAAACATCTGGTGTTCTAAGGATTCCATTTCTCCACTATTGCAGTCTTCTATAATATTTTGAATTTTTTTTAGCATTTGTTTCCCATATATTTGTAGTTTCTGTGGCTGTTTTCTTCTTTAATTCGATATTATCATATTATTCCAATATACTTGTGGTGTTTCCAATTTGATTTTCTTGATGATGGAGGGAGGGAGGGAGGGAGTTTATGCTCTCTGCTCTCATCTCATATCTTGGACCCTTATTTAAATTTTCATTCTACTCTTTTACAGTTGTATTGTTGCTTCCATTTCCCTTTCTTTATTTTGGAATCTCGATTCTTGTTATGTCTTATTGCATGTGTAAGTTATTCAATCCCAAAGTTTTTGATGGGGAAGTTCTTTTGTGTCAATTGAAGTTCGCAGAAATTAGAATCTCCATCATTCTATCATTTTTCCACTACATGGATAGTTTCTGCATGTTCTGTGCTCCTTGTTAATCGTATTAACTTCAGCGCAGATGTTATCTTGCAATGTCATTTGATCTACCACCATTTCTACTGTGTCTGTGTTTTTTTTTTTGTTTTTTTTTTTCTTCAATTTCTTGAGTTTTGAGCCCTATTTTCTCTTAGATTTGTGCTCTTCTCAATTTCACTGAATCTTTTTTGACTGTTTTCTTATTGCATCTAATTCTTTTGTATTTGTGTAAAAGCGCCTTTCTGAATATATAAGAATGGAAAAGAAAAGATAGGAGAGTTTTTTTTCTGAAACTGTCAACCTTATGTTAAGTATAAGAGCTTACAATATACAAAAAACTGAGGAGCTTACAATATACAAAAAACCAAGGGAGCACTGTACAACCACTGAGGACGTGGCAGATAACAAAAAATGCTACACAAGTATGAGTACTGTAGTACAAAAAATGTGGATAGAGTGTTACAAAAATACGTATGAAGGTGCGAAAAGCAAGCAGATTAGGGCATCACCCTGGAAGAGCCTTGCTTAGCTACTGCGTCGGCTACTTGGTTGGCCTCTCTTCAGATATGCTTCCATGAGACCTGCATATGCTTGCAAATGTTAAAAATCTCATCAAAGATGGCCATGAGTCTCTAAGGTGGGGTGGCCTCTTGTGAGGCCCAAGAGATAATGTTTGTTGAGTCACCCTCAACAACCAGAGTAGTGCTCCATGAGGGGTTGAATTATTTGAGGCCTTTCAAGAGAGCTCGGGCTTCCGCCTACGTGGAATCCGCGAGACCGATGGGTGAAGCAAAGGTGAGGAGGGAGACACCTTCACGGTTCTTGAAGATTCCCCTAATGCCCTCGGGCCAGTGTTGCCCAGAGAGCACCCATCAAAATTGAGTTTTGTGGTGTCCAATGTCCGAGGACCTCCAGAGGGATGCACGGGACATTGACCTAAGCCTATGGTGGAGAATGGTAGTCTAGTTGAGGTGTAGATCTGAGGTGGAGAGGAGCTTGAAACAGTTGTGGTTGGTGGCCCGGAAGATCACCAAGGACTTAATGGACTCCTTAACGGTTTGAGGTGAGATTGCTGCCCGCGAAATATTATGTTGTTGCGTTCCTTCCAAATCGACCAAAGGGTAGCCGCCATTGCCGCCTTCCAAAGCATGACACCTGATTTGGGCCACGATAGGAAAAACATTTGTTGGAAGAGCTGCAGGACTGAGGCCAACGTCACCCATGACCAACCATATAGTTAGAGCAAGTCCTCCCAAACTGTAGTGGATAAACAAGTGAGAGTTTGTTTCCTCCTCTGATAGCCACATCGTGCATTTGTTAGGGATTTGCATGCCTCTTCTTTGGAGTTCATCCACAGTTAGGACTCTCGCTCGCACAGAGCGACCCAATTGAAGACATGTATCCTTGGAGTAAGAAAAGGAATCCAGGCTTTGGCAATGATGGATTGTTGTGGGGGCTATGCAGTGGAGGGGTAGGTAAGCTGGTGAAAGGAGGAGCCCGAGAAGATCCCAGAAGGAGCCGGGATCCAAATCATTTGTCCTCACCGAGAGGAGAGAAGAAAGAGGAATGGAGGAGAGAGAGTTTCAAGAAGGCGGAACCTCTTCGTTGCAAAGTTGTGTGCAAAACTTTGGGTCCCACATCCTGCAGTTTGCAGCTGGCCCAAAAAGATCGGCAACAAAGGCATTGGGATTTCTTGCCAAGCGAAAGAGGTTGGGAAAGCGAAGTGAGAGTTGAATATTGCCTGACCAAAGATCAGTCCTTAACCTAATTCTCATCCCCTCCCTCGGGTGGAACCGGATGAAAGCTTTGAAAAGGTGAAGGCTGTGGAGCAAGGATTTCCGGACCCCTAAAGTGGAGTGGAATAGCCATTTGGGGAGGAACAATGGAGAGGAGTGAAGGCGGTGTTTGTGGCTTAGAACCTGGTGCCAAAGATGACCCCCTCGGTTCACGGCCTCCATCACCACTTGCCCAACAGTGCCAAGTTGTGCTTTTGGAGACTACGAATCCCCAAGCCTCCAACAGCTTTGGGCTGGCAAATCTGCTCCAAGCAATGAGATGGTATTTTTGAATTCCCCGTCTCCTGACCAAAGGAAGTTGCAAATTAGTTGTTCGAGGCGTTGACTACCAAGGCAGGCATGTGACGAGAGACATTTGGAAGATAGGGACATTAGAGAGGGTGACTCTACCTGCCGGAGAGAGATATCTGGCCTTCCAAGTGTGTATGTTCAAATTTGTTTATGATATGACCCCATTGGGGTTTTTGGGTTTCTCATGGCACAGGGGTAGGCCAAAGTAGGTGGAAGGAAGGGAGTTTGTCCCACTACCTCATCCGTTGGTAAAGGCTTGGGTGGTATGGGGGTCTAAGGTGATCCCAATCATCTTGGACTTTGCCAAGTTTACCTTAAATTCCATGGCAAAGTGAAAGCAGTTGAGGGAAAGGAGCAAGGTGTTGACCTGATTTGCCGAGGCGTCACAAAGAGGAGGTGTAAAAAATAGACCTAAAGATTGAAAGTTTACATTTGTCGCCAACTTATATCTTTTCGTAATATTTTTTTTTTTTGGAAAAAAAGTATTTCTGAATATATTTTAGCTCGGGAAACGGTTTATATAAGGTGTCAACCTTATAATATAGAAATGAGGTGCACCTCAAAAATCTACTCGAAAAGGTTGTAGTGCGTCTTGTAATAATTATCGGGACTGTCCATTTTCAAGAAGGTATTAATTAGCTCTGCTCGATCTGCACCATCTTTGGACTTTTAAATTTCATAACTTAGGGTGAGGATAGCTTTTTTGGCCATTGTAAGGGTTTCTGGCATCCGAATTATATCTTTTAGCAAGATTTTGATGTGCGCCTTATTTTGATTGTTCAAGGTTGAGGTTTTATGCAGACCTCATCCTTTAGTTTGTTTCCTCAGATTATCCTAGTAATCTGTGAAATTTTTAGTTCCCAACATTTGTTTTTATCATCTTTGGGGCTTCTATCCATTTATATTTTCTGTGATTTCCTAGAATAAGCAATGACATACACTCTGTGACTGTCTTATGCACTTTAATTCTTCAATGTTAGCGGTGTCTCCAGAAACCTCGTTTTTCACGTATAAATAGTTAACTATCTTTTGATTTCTTATGATCCCTTCTATACTATTCTTCGTGAGGCTATGCCACTCATGAGTTCAAGCATTAAAAACAATCTCTATTGCATTAGAAATTAGAGCCCAAGTTGAGCTTGGTTTCCTGGAACCTGCAATGCCATGGTTGATTTTCTGATTGGTATAATTTTTTATTGGTTATTGGACTGGATCTCTGAATTTATCCTTTTTCTGAGTTTGCTCTTTGACGTTTTTCCTTTTTTTTTTGGTACCTCACTTTAGATTTTGCTGATCAATTAAAGATGGCAAGAAAAGTGGGATCTTTTAAGCAGTTTATGGTGGGTCGTAGCAGCGAGGCGACATTTTCTGATGCATTTGAGAAGCAAGAAGCCATACTTCGGTATCTTGGAACTCTTGATCCTACAGGAGAGGTCAGTTCTCTATATCTTTTACTCCCTTTTTTATACCTCACCTTTCAGAGTGGTTCCTTAGTTCACATGTTGTGGCTGTTTGGATGGTCTTGTGCCTTCTTTGCGGTCTGATGGATTAATGGTTGAGTTTATGGAGGAGGGGTTTAGGGAGGGAGGGATATCTATGTGTGCCTAGCAAGGCACATAGAGGTCCTCATAACAGTGGCTCATGGTTTTGAACTGGGGAGTGGATGTAGAAGTAAATAGTTTGGCTCTATATCTGAGGACCTCATATTCTGCAAAAGCTGTATATTATGTTAGGTTATTGTTATTTGAAAATGCTTACCCAAAGAAAGCTGTTTTCTTTCAACTCGCTCTATCGGGATTGCAACGTGAAAGCCTTTTAGGTTTTAGCATCCCAAGGCATAGAAGAAAATAGCATGTACTTGTGACCTGTGCTTTTAAATGCGGGATGCGGACCCAATGTGGTCCAGATGCGGGCACATCACTCTGATGCGGCCAATAAATAAATAAAGTCTAAAAATCTCAACAAATAGGTTAATGCATGGAAAAAAAATATGGAGTTGATTTATGTGATAGTAGGTATTTAATTTATTCGTTAACTGCAATGTTATCAACTATCAAGACTCTGAATCCCCTGATAGAAGACATTAGAAAGTATAGTATAAACTAGAAATTTGAGAGTAACTATATAGAAGACATTATAAGACATCATATTATCATAAACATCCATAAACCATAATTGCAATTGCAAGGCTTAAAGTTGCAAACTTCAAAGATTGAAACCAATCTCAATCAACAACCCAACCACGATCGGAAGTAATCCGATGATTTTGAAAAGAAGTTTTTGCCCAATTTTTTTTTTTGCCCCAAAATTGACTGTTTTTGCAACCTTCAAAGATTGAAAGCAATCCCGATCGATTGTTTTTTTTTTTTTTGGGAGGGGTACTAACTGCCCATGCTCATGGGCAAGGGTGCATATGCAGTATGCCCTGCATATGCGTTGGGATGCGCCGCACATGCAGGGGTATCCCTAAATACCGCATATGCAGCCAAAGGCGATGTGTCTCAGGCCGCATAGCGCATGATGCGGCCGCATTTTAAAACAATTCTTGTGACATCGAGGATAACTATGCCTGGATGGTAGTCATTGTTCTACCGGCAAGTTCTAATGCAACTAGGGGTTGTTTGGCAACTGGAAATTGGAAATAGAACTTGGAATCTGGGACTTTGAGCACGTGGTAATGGAAATTATTGTGTTTGGTTATACTAACTAGAGTTGTGGGGATTCTGGAAAATTGTGTTTGCTTTAACCTGGGATTTTGTAAATCTGGAAATTAGCTGGTTTTAAGACTCCATTGAAGTTTTTGTTGATGAGAGGGTGATATTGTTAAATGAATGAGATGTTGAATATCATAGCTCATCCACAGTAGGTCTAAAAAATTGGACGATCTAGATCATGTAAAAAGAAAATTTGATGTGTTATAGTTTACCACATTATAGTCTTAGTTTTCGAAAACTCTCCCAAGTCCACTTAGACTCGGATGAGTTACTTCGACTTGGCAGCTTGTCAAACCTGGAGTAGGGCACCCTTAGGTATTATGGACAGTACTCGCGTAAGTACATAGTGACTGACCTGATTATTGTAAAACTTAGGCGAGTCAAGCCCAGGTTTCACAGTACTCAAGCAAATTTGTACAAGCGTTGGCCTAGTAAAAATACTAATAAGATTAAAAGAGGAATGGCAGAGACCCGCTTGCCTTTTTTCTTGGCCTCTTCAGAGTTTTCAGGTTATAGTTGCCATTTGAGCCATTTAATTGCCTCCTTGGGAATTTTTTTTTGAACATGTTAACTATTGCATTAAGAAGTTAGTAATTACAAAAGAGGTATGAGGAGGATAGGCACCTTACAGACTGGGTGCCTTGTACAAAAGACCCCTCGTGTACAAAAAATGTAACGGCCCGTTGGGAGCCACAAAAATGCTATATAGGCAGTATAAGAACAAAAAGATACAAAACCCCATTTTGTACTAAAAAAGGTGCTCGAAAAGTTCTTTAGGAGTTGCACTGTGAAACTGCCATCTGTTGTAGCTCCTGTTTAGCGAGGGTATCGGCTGCTGCGTTTGCTTCCCTCCAAGTATGCCTCTTTAGCAAGATTTTGGCTTGGCATATCTATTAGAAACAATATATTTGAAAAATATTAAATTTGAAAATTGTTTTTAGAAAAAAAGGTCAAGTTTTTGCCCTATTTTGCAAAAAAATGCAATTTCTTCACAATCGATGGTCAATCTTCAATGAAATATTATCCCAAAGCCTATTTTTGTGTTTTGATCAAGTCATAGGCTTGATTTTCATAAAAGAAAACCAAAGATTTAGGATTACTTCGAATTTACTCTTCATCCAAAATTTTCAAGAGCTCAGATCTCTTAGATTCAAACTCAAGTCCCAAAGTTGGTTTGGGGTTGTCATGAGTTGCTTGAGGAAGCTTTGACGTGGATTGGAGGCATTAATTTGCATCTAGGTCAAAGATTAGGGGATTGACCTAGAAAATTTGGGTTTCACTTTTTTCAATTTGAATTCATAAACTTGATTTTTTTTACAAAATCAAATATACTTTTGTGATTTTCTATTTTTATAATTTTCTGAAATTTCCTTCTTTTTTTTTTTTCTTCAGATTTTCTATTTTTCTCAAGCCAATAAATCCAACTTGTTCCTATTCCATGTTTTATATTTATTCTGTTACTTTTTTTTTCTTCACAACTTTATTTATTTTACTCATAGTTTTGCACCCTTTTTATGGCTCGGACTAGGGCAAATCCCTGCCAAGTCTTCCAAGTCACTTGGCTAGGGCAGATGCCTAGTTTGCTGCCCCCCCATGTTTTAAAACACCGAGTTCACCTAAAATGCTATCGATCTGAATTATTATGATCTTAATCTCATTGTTGAGATCACATATTGGAATTTCAGCTTTCTGTGTTTACTCATCTGATTGTGTTAAAATTTTTGGGCAGTCTATACTTCTCACCCTTATGCAGCTGTAAAACATATGAAAAATAATTTAAAAAATTAAAATGAACAAAGCACCCCTGAAATTTTTTGGAATATTTTGGTCATTCAATTTTGTGCAAATTATTTTTATTTTTATTTTTACATGTGCTCCTCAATGAGGCATGCACAAAATTTCATTTTGATTTGATTTTCAAAAAAATAAAAATGGATGAACATAGGGCTAGCATATTCAAAATGACTAAATAGCCCAAATATGACAAGTCCATGATGCAAACTTTTGAGAAGTTTGGGGCTCCATTGGAGTTGGGGTGGATCGGTGTTGGTGGAACTCTGTGATGCTCAGTTTTGAGATTTGCAGCTTCCAATATTCCATTTTCCATTGTAGTATTCCTAGTTGACAAACTAGGAATTGCTACAGGGCTTCAGAAATTTCTTATTCTGACAATAAAAATTCTGGTCGCCATACGACCTCTTTAGCTTCAGAGATATCCTTATTATGGATGTGACTCAAAAAGAGTTAAGTAAGCTGCATATTATCAATTTCACTTAACTTTCCAACTTCACAGGCAATGTGGTTGTTGGAAATCCACCCAAATATATTTGAATCAAGACCTGTATAGTGTGAAATGAAACAAGTTCCATATAAATGTTTAGCAGCACTACTAGAACATCATCATAACATGGCATTTATATCCATCGTTTGGTTTTTTTATCAATTATGATACAAATTACTTAAGATGGCTTATTTTTAGGATCTTGTAGATCAACTTGGAGAAACTACAGAACTGAAATCTAATACTACTGTCTGGCACGTTCACTCTTTAAAAGAAAAATTACTTATATGCAAGCTCTAAACCAGATCAGAGCACAACTTTGCTCCACAAGTGAGTATAGCCTTGCTTGTATAGTGGCAATAGTTTCATAATAATATAATGAAACTGCTCCTTCAAGTTTTGGTCGTGCACTCTTTTCATCCCATCAATCAATCCCAATATGAAGAACAAGGAAGAAATTTTATACCCTGTTTTCAAAACCTTTAAGAAAATGATTTTTGAAAACGAAGGAACTGGATCAACAACCTGTAGATGATGGACCTGTCCCCTTCTATGTAACATGAGTTTGAAGAGATGCTTGAAAATCAAGCTTGAAGAAGAAAATTCACCAATTAAATCTGCCAATCAAAACCCACGTAATGCCCTGATCCAGTCCAATCCTTCTCCAATTCAATTTCGAACCCTAACATTGATGGCATGGTGAGACCTAGGCTTAGGCCAAGCAATGATGTTCAATGCGTGTACTTTCTAAGTGCAGGTTGAGAGCACCACACACAAATGGGTCGAAATCTCCTAAAAGTAGGATGGCAGTTGATGTCCTAGGTGTCCTGAAAATAGGTTAAAGGCCTCTAACCATGAGATGATAGGGATCTGAATTATCTCTGTTTCTTGCCTAAGGCCGTCTACTCCTTTGATGCCCATTATGCCCAGGATGTGCAGCATGAGTGCCAAGGAGGTACAACTATAGTCACCCTAGTTTGACTAAGGGATGTATGAAAATTGAAGGAGAATAGAAAAAACAGCCGCAATTTAGGCGAAACACAAGCAATTTCTATAAGAAACCTATGGTTTCTGCCTCTCCCCAGGCTAGGGTTTCAAGTTGGAGAACTCTCTCTCTCTCTCTGTCTCTCTCTCTCTCTCTCTCTCTCTCTTCTTTACTGGAAATCATGCAGAATGTCCTCTAGAACTCCTTCTTTACTGGAAATCATGCAGAATGTCCTCTAGAACTCCCACACACCTCTTAAATAGTCTTTATTAATGTTCAAAGGACATTAATTGTCCATACAAATAAGAAATTGACTCTTGTGTCCTAAAATTCTCTCAAAAAACACTTATACACAAAAATCCATAATGCCCTTTATCTAACATAAAATGTCCAAAATAGCCCTAACTTAAATGTAACTTAAAAATCAATGCCCTAACTTTAAATAGAAATCCTAGAAAGTACCTAACTTGTGCAGAAAATAAAAACAATTAAAAATAACTGAAAACAACTCTAAAATGGCTAGAAAAGTAACCCAAGCAGTTCTTGCTCTTCTTGTTCTTCTTCGTATCTCTCCAAAGGTTTACCTCCTCCAACTATGCGTGAGAATTAGGAGGAATCTGAGGCTCCCAAAGAAGATACTCGTCACTTTTTCCACTTGATGCATTTTACGCATTGTCATTCTCTCCGGGTTGAAGAGAACTCACCCTCGAGTTTGCACTTTCATCCTCATTTAACTCTGGCCCATGACACTTGGACAAATCAGCAATATTTAAGAAATTTGAAGTCTCCATATGCGAAGGCAAAGCGACCTTGTAAGGTTGCCGCCTATCGTCTTCAAAATCTTGAATGATCATGCCTCACAGTCACTCAGCTTGTTGTGTTTGCCTATTGGATGCTTATCCTTCCTGAGATACACTATCACCCAGTCTCCCACATTAAATTCCTTGAAATGGCGATGCTTTTCTGCTGCTTTTTGCTATTTGTTTTTTGGCTTCTAAATTAGCACACACCTGCTCATGCTTTCCTTTCGTTTGCTCAACAGTAGCATGACCCTCCTTATGGGCTTGGATGGGAGCCAACTCAAGCATATGGGTAGGGCTCTTCTCATGTACCACATTGAATAGACTCTTACCAGTAAATCTATTGTGAACATTTTTAAAGGCAAACTTGGTTTGAGGCTACGCTAGATCCCATTGTTTCTTCTTTACCTATTGTGAACCTTGTTATAGGCAAGCTTGGCTTGAGGCAACACTAGATCCCACTGTTTCTTCTTTTCCCTTATCATCTCATTACCCCTAAGAAGATTTCCAAGAGTACGGTTTACCACTTCAGTCGGCCCATCTGTTTGTGGGTGATAGGCACTACTGAAATGTAATCAAGTGCCCAATTTTTTCAACAAAGTTCCCCAAAAATGGTCGAGAAAGTTAGTGTTACGATCTAAAGTTTTTGTATTTGGAACAACATGCAACCTCACCACCTCTTCGAAGTACAAATTACCAACATGTATGGCATTCAAGGTCTTCTTGCAAGGTATAAAATGAGGTATCTTTGAGAATCTAACCATACCACAAATATTGAATCCACACCTTTTTGAGTCCGCCGAAGACCCAACAAGAAAGCATCCTAACACCCTCCCTAGGTGCATTGGTAGTAGGAGGTGGAGAATAAAACCTTGTATTTTGTCATTGCCCTTTAGACACTCGATACATATGACATCTCTTGACAAACCGCGTAATATCTGTCTTGAATTTTAGCCAATAATACTTAGATTCCACCAATGCTATGAGTTTGTCTCATCCAAAATGTCCACCAAGACTTCCTTCATGAAGCTCTGCTATGAGGGTCTCTTTGAGGGAACTTGCAGGTGTACAAAGACGGTTTCCTTTAAAGAGAAACCACCTTGAATAAGAAAATCTGCACTGACTCCATTGTAATACAGAATCCATGTCTTCTTGAAATCGCCATCATCTGCATAATATGTCCTTCATAAATTCAAACCCAGTAATAATAGTTGTTGTGGTAGTTAATAAAGCCAATCTTATGCTATGATACCAAATTGATGTAGGAAAATTGAAGGAGAACAGAAAAACAGTAACAATTTAGGCCAAACAGAAGAAACCTAGCATTTCTCCCTCACCCCAAGCTAGGGTTTCAAGTTGGAGAACTCTCTCTCTCTCTTTCTCTCTCTCTCTTTCCTTGCTGGAAATCCCGTGGAATGCCCTCTAGGACTCCCACATATCTCTTAAATAATCTTTATTAATGTTCAAAGGATATTAATTGTCCATACAAACAAGAAATTGACCATTATGTCCTAACTTCTGTGCAAAAGTTTATGATGCCCTTTATCTCACTTAAAACAAACAAAACAGTCCTAACTTAAATTGAACTTAAAAAATAAAAATCTTTAAATAGAACTTCTAGAAAGCCCCTAACTGGTTCAACAAATATAAGAAATAAAAATAACTGAAAATGACTCCAAAATAGCTAGAAAATTAACCCAAGCAATTCTTGCTCTTCTTGATCTTCTTGGTAGCCCACCTAGCATTTACATCTTCCAAGTATGCACAAGAATTAGGATGACTCTACTGCTCCCAAAGAAGTTACTCGTTACTTTGTCCACATGCACTTTGTGCATCATCACTTAGGTCCCAATCCTGAACCTAGAACCTTTAGCCTAGACTATATCCTGCCCCAGCTGTAGACCACTGAAGCTGACATCCAAGGTACCTACCATCAAGTCTAAAATTGTTGTTTTCTCTATATCCCTTAGAGAAATTCACCAAAGATACCCAAATTAACCAAAAATCCTCATTTAAGACCACAAAATACCTTCCGTCAAACGATCAACGCGTTCAGACCTTTTGTGCTTTGTTGAGTCATGCTGTGGCGTGGAAGCTATGTGGGTGGTACACAGAAGGTATGCTAAACATGGATATTTTGAGGCTGGAGCTCATAGGTTGTGGGTCCCATGTGCTTCCAAAACATTCTCCCCATTTTCCCTCGAGAAAAGTCTTCAAGTTTGAAAATTAGGCAAAATCTTGCAACCTTAGAAAAATTCCATTTTCTGCACGTGGAAGTATTTCAATTAAATTTTCAGCTGTTTTCAAATAAAAACTTCCCTAGACAAAATTTAAATGGAATTAAATGTCAAAAACCCAAGTTTGGAAGGGTATTGAATACTTTTTGGAAAATCCCACTTAAAATTGGTACAATTGTCAAATTGCAAAATGTGGACAATCGGAGGGCTTGATTTCCCCACGCCCCACATAATGGCTTCAACACCATGTGGCCACTCATACTTGAGCCAAACTATGGCATGGAGAAACCCAGGCCCAGATTGTCCCATTTTTGTAGGTTGGCTAATTAAGGTTTTTGAAAACATTTTTGCCTATAAATCGGTCATTTTGTGACCCATTTTCAATCCTTTTACTTTTTTAGAGACATTGAACCCTTTGATACCTAAGATACCATAAAAGAAAACCTACCCTTGAATCCCTTACTGTAACATTGAATCTAGAGACCATAGCATGATGAGCAGCCTTCAAACCCTAATCTAAGCCTCCAAACCTCAAATGCAAGCCTTATCACCTTAATTCAAGCAAAATACTTCAATAACCTAGATCTAACCTAGGAATCCCATACCCTGCAATCTTCATCTTGCAAACCCAAATCAATTCGAGAAAAAATCAATCCTTCAACCTCAAGCTCATCGATCAAGCCTTCTTCAAGATGGATAGTATCAATCACATTTAATAAGTCTGATCCAAGCTCCAAATCCAGGTGCCAGGCCTATGGGCTCAACTCGGTGTGTTATTATTTGCTTTTCTTGATTTTCTTATTTTCTTTCATTCCTATTATCTTACTTATTTTATGTTGGATTTTCTTTATTTTGTATTTCTATTTTAATTTCTGAGGGTTTTAGTGATAACTAGCCAGCGCAGCCGCAATCCACAGGTTAGCGGCGGGAAAGCTGTTTTTTTGTGGATCGTAGTTCGATGATCCCCTCATTTCTTTTTGTTTTTCCTGTACCAAATATTGACTTCAGCTTAGATCTCGATCAGGGAGGGAGATTGTTGATTTCCTTGCTTGGATTTGGGTATCAACAAAATCCCAGTCCAACAATAGTCCAACAATGAATCCAGATCATCCATGTGGGGGACATTGAGATCTAAGCTTTTGTAAACTGAATCATTATCTTTCTTTCTAAAATAGTTCATCTGATGATGATAAGGTCATCTACAAAATTAGGGATAACATTTCCCCAAGGTCAATTCTAATGTCCCATCAAATGGATGCCCCTGCCTAACAAACATGTCATCGGGGTACACAAATGACATAAGTACTAACATGATAGCCAGAATAAATGATATATTGCCTCAAGTTATAGACGAGGATATGCATGACTGCCAGAGATATCAAAATTTTGTTTTTTAGTTTTCTCAACCAAGAATGTATGGCCCCAAGTCACGGGCATATGCCCAAAAGCTGTGCACTTCGTAGTGCTGGCTGGATGGGAATGGCTATTGCATATACGGAATCATTAGAAGGTACTTTGACTATTTGAATTCTTAGTACTGAAGAGTGATACTCATAGAATTGGAAAATGCGATCTTAGTAGTGTCAAAGGTAACTCTTCGTATTCATATCAGGAATACCCATTTTGCCATTATTTATTTGTGAAAGCTTTTTCCATTTATTGAAGGTGACAAATATAGCTATTGTTGTTGTTGGTTCAACATGAGATGATGAGTTTTGGTTGAAAAGAACTCAATATTAAAACCTAGCTGGTGTTAGGAACTTAGGGTCCAATATTATGCTAATACTTATGTGGTACAATTTTGTCCTTAACATACACTTTATGTGTTAGGATGGTGATGATGGTTTTAATTGTTTTTTTGTTGTCAGCATCTTGAAAGCAGCCAAAAGTCTAGTGCAGCTAAGCATTGCAACTGTACAATAGCAGATGTTGAGAATACACTGTCTAAATATACATGGGCCAAGGAAGCACAAAAGAAGATCGAAAAGCTGAAGGAGGAAGGGAAACCAATACCAACGACTATGGGAGAGGTATGCTTTTTTGTTTTTCCCGAATGTCCTTCATAGATGTACATTCCCATCAGATAATATTGCTTATTTGTAATCAAGGCAATGAGATGTATTATTTTGCCTTGCTAATCAACTTCTCATATAATCCAGAGGAAGTTTCTGGAAAATGAAGCTGGGAAAAAGTACTTAAGTTTCTCTACTAAGTTTAGAACACTTCTCTAGAGAACTATTTTGGGGAGGGTGCCATGATGTAAGAAAACAAACTTGATATCCCATCAGATAATTGCATATTTGTTTTGTTGCTGTAGTCCTATCATATCAATACAATGCGATTTGCACATTCGTATTGTATCTTTCTTACTTATTGTTGCAGTTGTGGAGAACATGGTTGATTCTTGCTCTCGCAGCATGGTCATGTAATGTTATGTGCACATTGTCATATATTGAGAGGACAAATCCTGGATTTTAGAGCTAATTTGACAGCTTCATCACAGTAAGTGACCAAGTTGCAAGCAAACTGAGAGCACAGGAATTCTTCTCCAGGTTCAAAGCTCACTAGAGCCCACCCTGGAAGTACCCATGCGAAAGTCTTGGGCATAAGATGTAAAATTGTATATATCTACATTAGTATATATTGTTCTGGTGATACACGAGTACAAATTCTACCAACCAAGCATCCATTTATAGTTAGATCTGCCCTTGGGTCCTATAACTTGCTGAGTAGTGTAGCTCGGGAGGTGTATTACCACCTTATTATTTGTAAGATGTGGCATCCCACTTATTATTTCTGATATGCAAATATGTTCCTAAAGATGACCTCTTACCTCAAGTCTCTCATCATACATGTCATTGGAGATTGCTCATGTGGAGTTTGATTAGGGTGAGATATGGCAGCAGTGTTCCTAGCAATGTAATAATACCATCTCAAGGGACAAAACACAGATACCTGATGCGCAAGAATTCTGAGCAAATTAGTGCATGAAACTGCCTTGACATCCCTTTGGGAAATGATGTCCAAACTTTCTCACAGCAAGCTCAAAGAACTTGTTTTGAGTCTGGAGGGCTCTGTAGTTTGCAATCTATAAGACCAAGGCACTCTAAAAGTGGTTTAATAAACAAACTCCTTTCTACTATCTCGTTTGATGATCTCATTATTGATATTCATATGATAAAGGGCAATTTCCAAAAGGCTGCAACTGTAACGGAGATCTATCAGTAGTTAGCATTCCAGTAAAGTGGACAATCTCAACATCCATTAAGAGCAAAGGGTAATCCCTAGTGATTGCAGCCTCTATTTGAGCTACTTGAGCAAAAGTCTCCATATTCAGACTCTATGCTGTTGTATGTGACCTTTCGTTGTTTTTCTCTATTTTTATGAACTTTTTAAAGGAGTCACGTATTAAATCCTTTTCGTTTTTGTTTCTATTGTGGCTTAGAACCAATTAAAATTAATTATGTATTTTTGCTCTCTCTATCTGTCTCTCTCTTTCTCTCTCTCTAACATAGCCTAATTTTCAGTTAACATCCTTTGCAGGTCCAAAAACTGATGGGCTCCACGCCAGTGGATATTGCAAGATCTAATTTGGCAAAGAGTGGGCAAATAAGTAGAAATGCACTGTGCCCATGTGGTTCCAAGAAGAGATACAAAAGGTCTGCAATAATATCTAATGAGCAGCTTATGTCTTCTTTACTCTTTCGTCCTGGCCTCTGAGTGAGCATAGTATTTTTACTTTTATCAGTTTCATTTGTAAAATTACCTCTACATTACTAGCATCTGTTGTGGCTCGTACCCCTATTTTCTTATTTTTTCCTATTAAATGATTATTCACCAAGAATTTCTTTATTGAATCTCTCTCTCTCTCT
>NW_006500010.1:3058884-3076372 GCF_000471905.2 Amborella trichopoda
TACTACTTACTACGTACTACTCTGTTGTTGGTCGTCCGTTACCCTTACTTTTACTTTACTTTTTACTTTACTTAATTAGTATTATTACTACCTAACGTAATTACTTTATTGTAATCTCTCTCTCTCTCTCTCTCTCTCTCTCTCTCTCTCTCTCTCTCTTAATTCATTCGAAATTGTTATACTATCCACAATGCTGTTAATATGTCTCTTTTCTTTTATTTGCTTTTTAGGTGCTGTGGGAGCTCGGATGGATTAAAGACCAAAGCTGCAGACTGAATTCTCAACCATATGAAAGAAATAATGTAGAAATTTATTAAATTAAATTTGTCTGTTTTAATAGTGTAGCTCATGTGGGCACATATTTTGTTTTGATGATCTTTAAAGGGATCCGATTTTGATAAGGCTTCATTCTTAACTGTTGTAATAGGACTGTGGCCATCAGCACCATCAATTTATTTGAGGAAACAAATATTCATGCTGACCATACACTGATGAGATCCAATGGTAGAGAAGTTGTTATTTGGTACCACTTTTTAGAAAATGTAAAACAAACGGACAAAATTTCAACGAGTCGCCTGCCTCAACTATTTAAATGAGTCCTCTCTTCATAAACTATTTTAAAGATGGGTTTTGGATTTATAAATTCTAAAGATTGAAAATCTAAACCATAGTAACTATGAACTTGAAAATAAAAACAATTTTTTTGTTAAAAAAAGAGATATTTTTAAGTATAGTTTTAGGACCCTTAGTTTTAAATCTGGGTGGAGCCAACTTTTGTTTGTATCCATTAGTTGACGCAATTGTAGAAATGGATGCCCTGGCGCACCAATTACTTTTCCAATACAAAATCACAAGAAAAAACAGAGAAATGGACCAATCTATTTCCTCTTCTTTCTTTATAATTAATTTAATAGATAATTGGTCTCTGTAGCTCCATATTGTTGATGTCCATGGGTCTCCTAGCTTACACATGAGAATCTAACAACAAAAAACATAAGACCCAGTGAGACCTACGAACAAAAAACATTAGACCCAAAGAAACCTACAAACATAAGGGGAGAAATTTAAAAAGTACTTCGTTTATCTTCCAGTTCTTTGACTGGATAGGTAAAATGATCCCTAATCATAATGACAATTCTATAGATTATATGTATTTTTTTATTATTTATAAAATATTTTGACACCAAATTTGGAGCGTCCATTCCTCTCTCTCTTAAACTCGCACCTGAAAAAAATATAAATAAAATATTCTTGATAAAATAACAAAAAAATTCCCTTAAAAGTTCTATGGGTATTTTGCTCATATTATTTTTTTGAAAATATGTTTTGAAACTTTCTTTAAGATATGATGACATGTACCCAATTTTATATTCAAATAATTGGTAAAAAAAAAAAATAGAAATAAAAAAATCTACACTATCGGATCTAGATCACACAATGGCTTACTTTGAGACAAGCAACCTCAGCCAGCCGTCCATTTAAATTGGATGGATGGGATGGATCGGAGGGGAAGGAAATATAGAAAGTCTTCCCCAAACATAATAAATACATTGAATTGAAAAAGAAGGAAAAGAAAAAGTAGTGAAATAAAAGGCTAGACCAGAACGTATTCGTCGTCGACCTTGGCTGTCGGAGATCTCCTGTACTGCTGAACCACCAACACTGATGCTGTCACGGAGAAATCCGACGACGATAGCAGGTCTCCGACGGGGCCAATCTCCGGGCACTCCTCCCAGTCTGTCATCCCGGACGTCAATGGCGACATCGACCTCCTCCCCTTCCCGACGATAAAGAGATTATACATCCCCTCCAAGGCTCGCAACTCGGCCACAGTCTCAGCACCGTTGCTCACAATCTTCTCTACATAGGCTACCCTCCCTGGCGTAACATACCTCTCATCAAACTCAACCAGGAACTGCTCGTCGAGATGCCTCTCCTTCTCTTGCTCCGACAGGTCGTCCAAGTCCTCCCTCTCCAGTGAAGCCTTCTCATCGAAGCTGCGCTGCGACCCCACGGGCTTGCGCTCCAGGAAGCGCACAAGGTTGAAGCTTACGCCAGGATGCTCGGCCACACGGATGCCGAAGGCCAGGGCCTCTCTGTCGTCTGGCCCCCCGAAGAACAGTACAGCCACATGGTGCGACACATGCGTGGCCGAAATCTGCGTGGTGCCCCCGAGGCCGCGGTCCACCAGCACCCCGACCGAGCACGGTGAGTGTCTTAGCACTTTCTGGTTCACCGTTTGAAATCCCTGTGTCGAAACCTCCATGCGCCCGTCGACGCACTGGTCCTTATGGAAAGGTAGAATTATGATGGAGGCTCGAACGTCTTGTGCGTTGTTCCTGATGTCCTCGTGCATGGTGGAAAAGGTGGAGACGGCAGTGAGATGGCGGACGACCACGCCGCTGGCACGCTCATAGGCATTGAAAGCAACACCGATCTGCTCAGAGCGGTCGCGCGCCTCGTCGGCAGGGGTGGCCTCAGGCTTGGCCTGAGGGAAGGCGCAGCGGTCAGTGATGGGGACGAGCTGCATTGCATAGATGGAGATGGGGGTCTTGGAGGCAGGGCCGCCACGGGAGGCCTCAAGGAGGTTGATGGAGGCGGGGACGTTGCGGGGTCCGTGGACGCAGGCGAGGACGCGGAGCTCGCTGCCGGGCTTCTGCCACTGGAGGGCAGTGTGCCGGTAGTGGGCGACCTGGCGGGCATGCTTCACGATGAGGTTCACTAGGGGCGGGACAATACCGATGGTCAGGAGGATGCACAGGATTAGGGCCACGAAGTTGCTATGGCTCAGGTGCTGAAAGGCATGGGAACGGAATAAATGCTTCCACACAAACCCAACACTCTCTATAATTTTGGATCAGGACTATAATTCATTGCTAGCCTTTAATTAAAGGGTGCGGTTTGTATAGATCCAAGGCTCGAAACAATCAAAGTAGAGCGCTCCTTCAAAACAATGTAGATCGAGTAGACCTATGAAAATTTGAAATCTTGAAAATCGACAGTCCATTACAAATATGCATTATTTTTAAAACTTGAAATCGAAATCTTGAAAATTGACAGTCCATTACAAATATGCATTATTTTTAAAACTTGAAATCGAAATCTTGAAAATTGACAGTCCATTACAAATATGCATTATTTTTAAAACTTTAAATCTCCCAAGATATATTATTTCCAAAAATTTAAACCACATATCTGATTATATTCTTTTTAATTAAAGAGTTTGTTTATAATGAGACCATTTGGTTTTGGTATTGGGATGTCACACTAGTCACTAGTCTTAGTCATTGGATGTGAAATCTCATATATTGAAGTGTATCATAATCTCCAAGAAATTTTGTTAAGGACTTTGTTAAGCACATATTGAAGTGTATCATAATCTCCAAGAAATTTCGTTCAGGACTTTGTGAAGCAATACGGTCAATAATAATTATGAACTCTTTTTCTCCAAAGTAAATGATCATATTATATGCATTTCTATAAGGGAAAGTACAGATTGAGATCATTTACTTTTGATACAAAGTGGTCACAATAAACATGACCATTAGATGTAAAATTGAGTAGCTGCAATTATTGCATTGACCAAGCTCAAACTTCAAAAGAGATTTTCTCAAACTTTGTGACACATCCATGCAATCAAATTTCACATCAAATGGTTGTAAAGAATTGTGACTACCTTGTATCAAAGGTAAATGGTCTCATTATATATAATCCCTTTAATTCAAACTATGCCATGCATGTACGAGTTAGTTCTCATTGGGATAAAAATTAAAAAAATTTACATATGGTCGGAAATACAAAATTTGGTATTCCCCTATGTTCCATGTTTTTAGCTCTATTATAGTATAAGATCATATCGAAGCTCTTATTTTTTTAGCGCTTTTTAATTTTCATTTCATCCTTGCATTCAAAATTCCAACTTTCAAATAGCTCAAAACACAAAAGTGATATATTTCCAAGTGCGTGGAGTTAAAAAAACAGATGTATCAGGCTATTCAAAAGTCTAAAACTTTTAAACTTCCTAACATTGGAAAAACCAAGGTGTTGCAGCGGTGCAAAATTCGAACTTTTGAACCACGCATAACATAACATTTTTGTGCTTTGGGTTATTTGGAAGTTGAATTTTCAGCTTCCCAAATTCAACATATCTCGTATTTTGAGTGGTTCAAAAACTAGACTTTCGATGTGCGAGTAAAATAGAAATTAAAAATCTAAAAAAAATATGACATTAATGAATATGACCAAAAACATGGACACGTTGTAATACCACACCTTTATTGGTCCATACATAATTTTTTCCTGAAAATCGTACTTAAAGCGAATTGAACGGCAAGAAAATTCCAAACTTCAATTGTATTTTCTAATGACATGATTATTAAAAGGAAATTAATTATAAAAATTTCATAAAATTTGAATTAGAGTTCAAATATACCTTGGAGATATTACCCATGTCAAACTTGTAATTAATGAGGTTAGAAGGAACGCCCCATTTATAAGAAAATATGTTATTTTCAAATGAGGGTGCAAGCAAATTGAAATTTTTGGAACCATCTACGTATCATATCCTTTTTTAGGCATAGGAAGAGTCTTTTTTTTTTCCTTCGAGGTTGGTTACGAAATTACATTATCAAACCTTGAGATTTAAGAAGTACTCGTAACATGAGTTTTGCCTGAAAGAGTAGATGGACAGTTTACAATCTATATAACAATTTAAAATACCACACACCACATGAGAACTCTTTTATGGAAATAATGATATAACTAAGGATACCTCGAAAGGATGATCTAACACACGACTTACCCACAACCCATCTTTAGTAATAGACCTGGCAACGAGCCGGGCCGGTCCTTATCGGACCGGACCTAGTCAGCCTTGTAACGATCAGACAGTGGCCCCTTTGGACCGAATAGGGCCAAAGGAGCCATGGCCATAGGCCAGGTCCTGGCCCAGGCCCAAGCCCTAGGTTTTGTGGCCCAAAACCTTGACTAGGTTTTAAGGGCTAGACCAGTGTTCATAAAATCTAACCGGAACGGTTAGCCCGATACGGGGCTGGGAGCGATTGAATCGGAACATGACTAACTGGGGCAGTTAACCAGACTAACCGGTCAAGTAGATTTTTTTAAAATAAATGGGTCCAAAACTCCGAAAAGAAATTAAAAAAATGGAAATACTTACATTAAGTGTATAATATCTTATGACGTATATTTATCTTACAAAAAAAATTGAAACAACATTTTATAAATTAATATTTGAATACTATGGTCCTATACATGAAAATATCTTAGGATATTTTTTGAACATATTTTGTCATAAAACATATTCTTCCAATAATTAACATATTCATCCCAAATCTTACATTGAAAACTTTCTAGTTTTTTTTGTACAAAAATCGCTCACATTAGGAATAAAAGTTTATTCATTGTTTTGCAAATAACAAAAGTAGCATGATGCTATTAAATCAAATAAAAATGCCAAGTAATCAAGACAATAAATGGAAAGGACCTCTTCCATATAGTTAGATAAAGCATAATTCACACAATACTTTTTCGATGAAGTATACTTCACATGAAGTACACCTCATGATATGCAACAAAATGAAAAATCACTGCACTGCATACTGATATGTTCTAATGTTCTTATATGTATCTGCCATATCTATATGAGTGTGATTTGAAATTAAGATCACCTTTGTAAACTCTCTCTCTCTCTCTCTCTCTCTCTCTCTCAATCCGGCCAGATGGAGATCGACCAGTGACCGATCCGGAGTTAGTCAGTCGATTTTTTAAAAATCGGGTTATCTTTTAAAGGCTCTTTCCATAACATTCCAAAAACTTTGATAGAAAATGGAAAAAAAAAAAAAGAGAGAGAAGAACCAAATACATACAAGACGATGGTTTAGTGTTTCATTGAATATAAGACAACTAAAATTTTTACATGCACTTAAAAAAACAAAATGTCCCATTTCCATCATTACAAATATAACTATATCATGCACTTAAAAAAAACATAATTCAAAAAAATCGAGCAACATTATCATGCACTTATCACAAAGAAGAATCAAATTCATCAAAAAAATATATTTATCAAAATGAATAATTTTATGAAGCAAAATAAAAAAACACTTCCCGTATTCATAAAAAAAAACGTAATTTTATTAAAAAATCATAATTCTGCTAAAAATAATTTTATTAAGCAAAATAGAAAAACACTTCCCATATTCATCAAAAAATCATAATTATTTAAGCAATATAGCCAAACCCTTCCCATATTCATCAAAAAATATAATTTTATTATGCAATTTTTTTTTTTTGAAAAATCGATTTTTCAAAAACCAAAAATTTCGAGCAAGTTCGACCAAGAAACGGCCCTCAATGTTTGGATAATCGAACAAATATACATCCATGCATTGTAAAGGCTTCGATCATCTTTCAAACGCACCAAATATCATTAAAAAATATTCCATATTTTTAATTTAATTGAAAAAAACGTGAAAATTTCAGATCTATGAAAATTTCATGATATGGTGTAAACGAAAAAATTCATATAAAAAAAATTAATCAATCATAAATAAACATACCAATTTTATTTGAGATATGAAGCCTCAATGATCGAAATCCATGACTCAATTTGATAAAAACAACCACTAAATGGATAAAAAATCTGCGTTTTGGATAGAACACAGATTCTCTGAGCAGCAGCATTTCGGGCAAAAATAAACCCTTGATTTTTTTGTTTTATGAACAAATTAAAACTTGAATCTAGTAAATACTTGGAGTAGCAATCAAAACCCTCAAATTTCTTCAAGAACCATTAGGTATTGAGGAGATTATTGGAAAAATGGTGGAAATTTTCAAAAACCCAAAAATTCTATCATTTCAATCCAAGAAATTTTTTTTTTTCGATGTTTAAATCTAAATTACTTGTTTTATATTCATTATATAGTGATTTAAACTGTTAAAACATGAAAAAAACCAAAAATAACCGTAAACCGAATAAAAAAAGGTGAAAATTTAGATTCATAGGTTTTCTGCTACATAGAACGGGCTCTATGATAAATAATGACCGTTATATTGGCATTATCGTTATATCGAGCGATAAAAGAGGTAAACCGGACCGGTTAGGTAAAGAGCCGGTTTTGAGAAACCGCCGGTTCGATATTGAACCGATCGGTTTTGGTGCCGGTTTTTTTTGGAGAGGGCCATCTAATGAGGTGTGCCGCAAAACCAGCCCTAACCGGACTCGCCACGCTACCGGTAACGATCTAACCGGCAAGTTCCGGTTCTTACCGGCCGATTTTGCAAACACTGGGCTAGTGAGACTAGGCCACGCTGGCCGCTCAGGCATCCTCAAGTCTACAATTAGGTTTTTGAAAATTAAGGTTGGCAACAAGTCGAGCCAGCCTTGGCCTGCCCCTGTCCCCATAGGAGCAGCCAATCCCACCGAGCTAGGGCAGGCCAGGCCGGACCGGGCTAAAAACAAATTAATAAAAAGAAACAAAAAGGGCCAAGCTGGGCCGAAACATGCCCTAGCCCAGTCCTCGGGCTGCAGTTTGTGCCCCAATCCCGACTTTTTAGGGTCAGGCCGGGCCGCCTGGGCCATTGCCAGGACTATTTAAAATAGAGTTGCTCGCATACAAGCAGAGAGAGTGGGTTTAAGAAAAGTAGGAGAGAGCATGTACCCACCCCACTAGCGACGCCCATATTGAGTGCAATGAAATGCAGGTGGCCCTTAACGTTCATCAAGAAGCTAAGAGCGAGGGCCTCGAGCATAGGCATCCTTAACAAATGGGCCGCCCCGAGGGTCCCAACAATCTTCCCCAAGGTCCCGACCCAAAAGACGACTGCGAAAACCTCCCAGGGCTCGGGGCTCTTCATCCACTTGAGGTCGGTGAGCTGGCCACTGTAGCAAAAGAAGAGCGGTATTCCATAGGTGTAGACAACGTACCCAATTCTATCTGCCAAAACCCTAGAAAGCCTTCCCTCTGATGGGAAGAGAAGGCCTATCATGAACCCAGCCAAGGTACTGTTATACCCCCAGTAACTGCACAACGTTGTGATCACGAGTATCCCCAGAACCACCCCCCCTACGTGGGCCCGGTTCACCGGGACCCCCTCCGGATTCCGCCCGTTCATCCACCGGACCAACGGGCCAACCAAGTACTGCATCAACGCCACGAACCCCACCATCGCCGCGAGTCGTTGGGCCGACTCGATCATCCCGCCCCCTCGCGGTGGGTATGCGGCAGAAGCAACCGATACGAGCATGAGGAAGGCGGTGTCATTGGCGAGACCGGCCTGAGTGGCGAGGCGACCCACGGCCGACTCCCCGAGTTTCAGCTGCGTTGTGAGGCTGCTCAAGGTTTGGGAGGCGGTGTTGGACATGGCAATGGCCAGGATAAGGGCTACCGGGGCATAGGGGAGGGTGTGGCCTGTGACGTTCATGAGGATGGGGGTGACGGCCAGGGAGAGGATGGAGGTTGCAGCAGCGCCAGCGAAGGCAATGGCACCCACACGCTTGCCTGAGGACCATGGTGCCCAGGGGTCCATGTTGAGCCCGATAAGGAACGTGTAGAAGGAGAGGCCAGCCCACGAGAGGAGGCCCACGACTTGCATGTTCTCCGGCCGGAAAAGATCACTGAGGCCAAAGTTGCCAAACCCGCTCGGGCCCAGGATGATCCCCGCCTTCAAAAACACATACCCAAAACTTGTTACACCCATAAATGATCAAACATATGGATGAAGATGGAAGAGAAGAATGGGAAGGTACCAGGATTTCTGCTACGATTTGGGGCTGGCCGATGCGCTTGAGGGGGACCTGGAGGACCCTGATGGAGACCAGCATTATGCAGGTCTGCATCACCACCACGGCGAGGCTGAAGTTGGAGACATTTTTTTCTGACCCAGTCGCCTCGCAGGACCCGGGGGCCCGTGGAGGGGCGGTGCTGTTGGTGGTGGCCATGGCTCGGACTTCTCAATCTACTCCGCCTTTCATTGTGCTTTATGGTGGCTCTTTTTTACTGTGCGTGGAGGTGGTTTTTCACTTGTTGAAGATGGTGATGGATGCAATGCAGGAGAGATGAAATGGGGGAAGTAGAGAGATGCTCAAATTCATGCAAAATTTTGGCAACTTTGAAAGTAGCTTTTCTCTCTAATCTCTAAGGAGGAGTTTAGTTACAGGCTAATGGTTGATAGTTATTCACTATTTTCTCTCTATATTAGGGAGAGAAGGTGGTTTTGAGAGAAAATAGGAAGTGGGTGCATGGAAGTGGTCTGTAAAAAGCTTGTGAAGCCTATAAATAGGCACAAGTTACAGGTTATGAAGCATGGTGGGTTTTGGGTCGGAGAAGTTTTTGGTGGGTCAAGGCGCACAACGTCGGTCCTAAAGCTTACTCCATCCACACAATTCAACGGCTCAGAGTCGTCCGTACGCCTCATTCCTCGGATTAGACCTCGCTCGATCTTGTATTTTATGTTTGAATTTTATTTTTAATGTAAATCTAAATCATTTAAAATATCGAACGCCTATCTTTTTCATTTATAAAAAAAATATAACTGACGTAAATAACTCTTAATTTTCAAAGATATTTTGCTCAGATCGGCTTTTGCAAATTACTTGGTTAATATTTTTAGGATTTATCTCGAGTTAACCGACCCATCAAAATTACAAATGTTCAAGTTATAAGGGGTTGTGATGGGGTGTATTTATTAAAACAATCATTACTTTTTCATTAAAAAATTGTTCAAATAGGTAAATTTATCATTAAATAATGACAAATTTTAAATTTTCACAAAAATATAATAGTATTTTGGAAGTTAGTGTTCTAAAACTTTATTTCTAAAATATCCTTGTCTTTTAGTTAAAATTTTAATTTTATCTCTTATGGAGATGACAAAAATACTTTTTGTCTTGTAGTAATATTTACAGTTTTATCTTACAAAAGTAATTTTTTTAAAAAAATAAATAATAACATTAAAAAATCCACCCTTCACAACGCTCTCTATCTTGACCCTTTTGTAATTTGAAGAGTTGTGAAGTTTAGAATATCCCATATTTTTATTAAGTTTGCTTTTTTTTTGGTGAGTACACATCCTGGGATTGACAATGAATTAGCACGAGATAATTAGTCTGGGATTGGATAATTAAGATTGCGGTTGAATAATTAGTGTGAGATAAGTTTTCATGAGTACATAGGATGATTAGTGTGAGAGTGGATAATTAAGATTGCGGTTGGACCTTGTTCGTAAAATGGCCTAATCTAACTGCTAACTGCTTGGTTAGATCGGAACGGCCAGAGACCAGTTTCGGTTTTGGGCGGTTAAGGTGATCAACTGGTATTTAAAAAAAAAAAACTTTACATGAATTCTCAAAAATAAGAAATTTGTTTTGTAATACATTTTTAAATAGTATTTACATTATGGTAAAGATTAAAATTTGTTTTAGTCATTAATACTCACTTTTATATTTTCCCATCTTTTGTAAAAAATTTTAAAAATAGCTCTTATAAAATATAAAATGGGTTTAAATCTATTTTTCTTTATTAATTTTCAACTTCATTTGAATGTGTCTTGTTTTAATCATTCTTTATATGTTTTTCATCTTTTAGTAGATATTCTTTTTGTATTGTTTGTATTTTTTTTCACCACTTTTTTTACCACATGGGACTTACCTGGTTAGAGCGATTGAATCAGCCGGTTTACCGGTTAGGCCTGTTAAACCGCTTCCAAACTCATGTCCGGTTAACCGTTCCGGTTCGATTTTGCAAACATTGGTTTAGATAATTACTATGGGATAAGTTTTTATGAGTACGGGATTGAGAGTGAATTAGCATTGGATAATTGGTTTAGATAATTACTATGGGATAAGTTTTTATGAGTACGGGATTGAGAGTGAATTAGTATTGGATAATTAGTGTGGGATTCGATAATCAAAATTGTTTGTTAGTATGGGATAAATTTAGGATTGAGTCCTATTAGAATTAGGACAAACCTATACGAAATAGGTTTAGAAAGGGAAAGAAAGCCAAAGATTTATGGAATGGTCATTTTCATGCGTGTTAGTTCAAGTTAGTTTGTTCTTCTCCTTTATAATTGCTTGGGTAAAATTTTATTGTCCTTGATTGTTACGATTTTTTCTGTTTTTTCATCTCTCTTTGATTTTGTCAGTTATACTTTTTCTTGATTCTTTTGGTTTCAAGAAAACGTAAAAACTATTATTTTTTAAAAAAATTTAATTATAAATAATTCTATTTAATGAGCATTTTTAATCTTTTTATTATATATATAGATATATATATATACGGAAATAAACGCGACGATTGCCTCTTGTAGATTGAGAGGCTGGTTTCTTTTTGAAAAACAATTCGAATGGAGATTTTGGGTAGTTTGTAGTTTCCCCATTTAAGGGGATAAACTCTATCTCTCGCGGTTCGAATGGATATTCGGTTCAAATGGAGATTTTGGATAGTTTGTAATTTCTCCTTTTAAGAGTGTAAACTATGTATCTCAAAATAGACGGGTCTAGTGGAATAGAGATGGGAGATCAATGGAGATTTTGGGTAGTTTGTAGTTTTCCTTTTAAGGGGATAAACTTTGCCTCAAAAGAGATGGGTTTAGTGGAATAGAGATCAGAAATCAGTGGGGGGATGTCGGTCAAGAGAGTAGGCCTAAAAGGATGGCTCGAACGATTTTGTGGATGATTAAAGAGGTAACTCTGCGTCTCAAAATTTGTGATGTAACTTTTATTGATAGGAAAAAGTTTATATAAGGATGCAACCTTATAATGTAGAACTACGGATGCAGCTCAAAAATCCGTCGGAAAAAGTAGATTTAATGTTAAAAAACCATTTGATTGATCATTTATGATCATGAAAAATAAAAAGATTTTAAGTCTAACAAATAGTGCATTTTACAACATATTATCTACACCGTCCATTTTCAAGTTTTTCATATGTTTATAGACCTACTTGATTTTAATCATTTTTTAAATTTAAAATTTTATAATTAGATATAAAAATAGATTTTGAGATAATCGTAAGAACATTTTACATCAAAATTATATACCATAATAAAATTTGAAGGTGCATCTTACCTATACAGCTACATATGCATCCGTATGCAACTGCACCCTTACTGATATAGTAGATTTTTAGTTGCCATGCCCTACCCCTTTTAGGGTGAACTAAGTCAATCATTTCTTACTAGATAATTACATATTTTTTGTGGGATCCAAGTTTTTGAGATTCATATTTCTACATCTAAGGGGACTCTTAAATCTTAACGTAATCAAATGGGTTTTTACTATTCTTTATTGGCCATTACATCACAAAATGTCCTTTCAAAACCAATGTTTTACATTTTTTAATGAAACCTATGCAAATGCTAGTCATCAGTTTGTGTGCAATCAAATTTTTTCTTGTCTTTTAATTGAATAACATATTCGCCCAGTTTGAACAGTAACTGTAGCTGTACGACTCTAGGAAGATTAAATAAATAAAAGAAAATTTCATAAAAGAAATCGCCTCTCTCTCTCTCTCTCTCTCTCTCTCATTCCCAGGACAACACAATCCAGTTCTTCATTCAACCCATCCCTACCTTATCTCTCATCCATTTCCCTGAATTATAAGCAAAAATAATCCAACCCATCTCTCTCTCTCTCTCTCTCATCCACTTCACCCCTCAGACCCCTACCTTGAGAGAGTTGTAGAGGTTAACATTCAAATAAAAAGAAAAAGAAAAAAGAGAGAGAGATGTAGAGGTTGAACTGATCTTTAGTGGTAGAAGAGGAGGTGCCGGAGGCGGGGTAGACATGCCGGAATGGGGGTAGAGAGAGATGCGAAGCACTGCCTTTTAAGTTACATGAGCTAAGGGGTTTATATAGATTTTTTTTTAAGCAACGGTGGATGTTCAAAACTAAAGAATTGGATGAAAAAAAAAATATATATATATAATAGAAATTTATACAAAACTAAAGAATTGGATGAAAAAAAAAATATAAAAATATAATAGAAATTTATACAAAACAAAAATTGACCAAAAACATCATGCGTAAAGTGCAAAATTACTAAATAAGACTATAAAAAATGGCCTCTTCCCACCCACATTACATGGGACCTTGGTTTACGCTTGTTTGACACCAAAATGGAACGATCTATCACTAGAAAGGCGTAGATCGTCTCACCAAAAAAAAAAAAATCATGGAGATTTGATGGAGTTCTTAATAATTTTGGATTTCATGGTTTCCATTACAATTTTGCTTGTGTTATTGATCGATTACTTTGAAAATGCCAAGTTTATTGTGACTATTTTGTTGAAAAATCGAAAGGGATCTCGGGGACGAGATGATTAATTTGAGGGTTTTCCATCACAAAAACAACTTTTTCTAGTGGGTTTTCTAGGTGCACCTCACTTGTACAGTATAAGGTTTACACCTTATATAAACTTTTTCCTTTGGCTGAGTGTAGGGGTGGGTGTTGGTTTAGGTTCAAAAAAGAGCCTCTTGGGTTAACAATGTGGTGGTGCGCTTAAAACCTATTGTAGACTTTATGAGTATCGTTGAAAAGGTATTTGCCCATATTTTTTTGGAGAGGAAAGGGCAAAATAGAGAATGGCGGGCGAGCAATTAAGTTTTGGGCTGTGGAAAGAAGTGTCATTGATGTGTCTTTTTGTCGGCACTAAAAGTTGCCATCAGATCACCAAGATTCGACACTCATATCACCAAGATTAGACACTTTATGGAGTTTAAGTTTTCCATTTGTCATGGAATTGCCCTAGAAATTTTTTATTTTAAGGAGTATACTATCTATTTTTTCCATGGTTGAAAAAATCTAACGGGTTAAGCGGTTCAATCGATTTAATCGGTAAACGGGTCGGTTCAACCATTTTAGTCGGATAAGTATTGGGCGGTAAAAAAAGTGTTCAAAAAAATAAAAATACAAAACATTTACTAAAATATAAAAAGTATAGTTACATAATGATTAAACAAAACATGTCCAAATGAAGTTGAAAATTAATAAAAAAGTTAGTTTGAGATAATTGATTTGTGCTCAAAAGTATTTTTGAAAATTTTAAAAAGATGAAAAAAAAGTAATAATAAATATTAATATCCAAAACAATATCCAAATTTTATATAATGATGAAAAAGATTAAAAATACATTATAAACAATATCCCTTGTTTTTTGGGATTTGATAAAAAAAAATTATTTTTTATTTTAAAAATATCCAGCTGGTCTCCAAACTGGCCAAAAATCAGAATCGGCTAGTGGCTGGTTCTGATCTAACCAGGTGGTTATCGATTGGATCAGGTGATTTTTCCAACAATGATTTATTCCCTCTTCAAATCTTACTCCACCAATATTTTTTAGATCCAGGATGGGATCTTTATTAGAAATTAAAATGAAGGGTTTATATAGGGTTACGGCTTTATGCTGTTAAATAAGATGTCCCACAAAAAACTACAAAAGAGAGTGTTTTGATGTCGGAGAACCCTCCAATTAATCGTATCGGGATGTATACATATAAGATAAAAAGAATTCCAAATTCAAACAATATTGCATCATGTAACTGTTTATTTTTTAAAAAATCTCAAGTATTTATTGATCCACTTGTTCTGTAATATTTTTAAAATTTTAAAATTTATAATAAGGTATAAAAATAAATTGACCTCTCTAAACAAATTTTAGAGGTGGCACTATAAGGGGGCAACTTTTGTGCTTAATTGTATTCACAAAAAAAAAAAAAAACACCTTTTAACTTTGGAAAAAGTTTATATGAGGGGCAACCTTAAAATGTCGAACTAAATATGCACATAAAAAATTCATCAAAAACTATTATTTTAATATTAAAATCCTTTAATTGAATATCTTGACATCGAGATGTATGAATATAAAATAAAAAAAAGATTTTGAGTCCCATAAATAAAGCATATTGCCACACATTATATATACCGTCCATTTTCAAGATTTTCATATGTATATAGATATACTTGATTTTAATAATTTTTGGAGTTTAAAATTTTATAATTAGATATGAAAATACATTTTGAGATAGTCCTAAAAACTTCTTACACCAAAATTAATTATTATGATGAAATTTGGAGGTGCGCCTTAATTGGATTGTTTAAGGTTGCAGCCTTACGAAACCACACCCTTTTAACTCTTTTACACCTGCTACAAAAAGAGAGACTTTTTTACTAGAATGGAATTTCTAGGACTTCATTAAAAGATGAGAACATTACCCCTCTTGGTAAAAATTAAATAACATAACCCCCTCTCATAAAATACATTGAAATTTAAATTAAAGGAAAAAGTTTATATATAGCCGAGGCTCTAAACAATCAAATTAGAACCTACCTCAAAAATTTCACTAAAAAGGTTGTTTTGATGTATAAACATCTTTAAATTTATCATCTCGGCATCAAGATACATGAACATGAGAAAAAAACGGATTGCAAGTTTTGGAAATAGTGCATCTTGTAACATATTTTTTGACCGTCAATTTTCAAAATTTTAAAGTTTTCATATATTTGCTCGATCCATATTATTTTTTAACCTTTAAATTTTATAATCAAAGATGAAAATAAATTTTAAAGCTATCACAAAAACTTTCAGTATTGAAACTGCATATCTGGACACTATTTAAAGGTGGGCTCTAATTTGATTGATTTGAGCCTCGGCTCTATACAAACTGCACCCAAAATTAAATCCATTGTCCTTTTATATAGAATTAAACTTTCATTTTATAAAACAAAAAACGAAAAAGAAAAAGAAAGGATATCTGCCCCTTGTTCACCAGGCTGTTTCAGTGTGAGGTTATTCGAGCTCCTGTTCGAAAAGCCTGAAACTTCAAGGAAAAATGGCACCGAATTTACAGGCTTTTGAGCTTCTCCTGTACTTTTTTCCACATCTAGGATTCTGAATCTCTTTGTACATTTTCCGTTTTTTTTTTTTTTGAGCTGATTAGCCGTGACTTTGAAGCTTGTGGCCACCGTTCCAAGAAGGCGGAACCCTTACTCTGGTACGTTTGCCACTGGGAGCGAAACCCTAGTCCTGTTCTTTTTTCCATTAACTGTATGAGCATTCTTATGAGCGTGCTGAACGCTAGCACTGAGCGTTACTATCTATGGTTTTAACTTTGAATCCCTCAGCATTCAGCTGTTTTTTATTCTTCTTGTTATCTCTAGGTATTCTGCACTGTGATGTTGTTCTTATTTGGCTATTGAGGCGCAATTGCAGAGAGAGAAAATGTTTGGCTTTTCTCGTCGGCGAATGAAACTTGGAAGGTTAGTTCTTATTGCTTACGTGCTAAGCTTTTTATGTTGTAGGGGCTCTATTGCCATAAAATGTTCGTTATGTTTGAATTGTTAGTGGATTTTCTTTGGCTTTCTTTATCTGTTTATACTTTTCTCTGTTAGGCAGTGGAAATGTCTTAACTTGTTATTTTCCTTTTTTGAACATTTGTTATTTCTTCTAGCTTTTATTGAGTAAGACGTTTCGAGGAAGTATAGATATGGATCTATGTTTTGTGCGTTAATTTGGTTTTGCATAGAGTTCTCTCTCTCTCCCCTCCTCGACTCCTCCTCCTCTTTTTGTTATTTATTTATTTGATGGGCTGATATTTAGGATGTCTTCACATCTGAATTAGATGTTCTTGCTAATGGGGAGTTCGGTAGATTGAGATTTTGATAGTTTAAAGAATTGACTTCTAGATGCCACATAATTACAATTTGGTCCAAGTAATTGCTTTGTCTCCTTGAAACTAAGATTGGTTTTGGTTCGCTTGGTTTTCAGACTAGAAATAGGACATGGCGTGTCTTCAATGAGATTAGGGGCTTAGAGTTCCACTGATCCTGTCCAGTGTAATTAGTGTTATGCCGACTTCTTTCCTGATACAATAAGCATGTTTGCAGTGGTCTCTACTTGATTTTGGTCTGTAGATTTGTATTCTCAGTCTTTGGAAGTTTTTTAGCAGTATAAAATCTGAATTTCCAACTTGAGAAAACACTCTTGAGTTAACTGGATTTGTCCAGTGCCCAAGTGTTACATTCAAATTTGGGATGTGCTTGAGTTTGTTCTTATCTGCAACTTTTGTGTTGATTCAAAGGGTAAATGGTCTCTTCCAGTATGGTAGTGGTGAGGTGAGACGTAGGCGATAAGTTGCCATTTAATTCTTTAGGGGTCCATATAATATGATCCAAGTCTGCAAATGTGTCAGGTCGACCTCAATGCGTCAGTGTACAGGAAAGACCCGGACTCAGACCCAACCTTCTGGATCAGGTTGGAGTTATATAGAGTGTGCCAGGACTTGCCTTGGCCAGGGGACTCGCCGAGTGATTATATATATATATATATATATATATATATATATATAGTACGTATTATATATTATTTTATTTTTAGTTTAGTAGTTCGGTACGTAGTACGTACGTACTACCTACCTAACCGTCCGTACCGACCGGTACCCGTACCGTACGTACCGTCGTCGGTTCGGTTT
>NW_006500010.1:3076392-3087572 GCF_000471905.2 Amborella trichopoda
GTAGTACAGGTTGGTAGTATTAGTATAGTAGTGTGTCGACGACGTGTCCGTCGTCCGACGGTACGTACGTCGACGTAGTATATATATATATATATATATATATATATATATATATAGCGTATTATATATATATTTTTTTATTTTGGATTGGGTCCTAGGCAGTCAACCTCAACCTGTCCCAGACCGGACCTGACCTGCTGGGTTTCACTTTGTGGATCCAAAATGATGAAAATGGTTATCATAATCCCATGACCATGAGTTAATAACCAGTCCATAAATGGGCTGTACAATGACGGTGGGGAGTTGGTTTCACCGTACAATCAAAACTCCTACTTTCTGTTGACCACCAACCAATAAACTAAATAGATGGGGATAACCTAGATGGTCATAGTTGTTACTATGGCCATATGGATCATGATATCTATATAGCTTTTGTTTTTACTCAAAAATTTGTAAAACTCGCCAATTTTCTAAGTCTACTTTTTGAATCAGCCAGTTGAGTTGGTTTTGGCGGTGACCAAGTTAGCCACTGAGTTTGAATTTTTGAACTTTTGACCCTAATACCCACTCAATCCCCCACTGGCCATGGAAGAAAAGATGCCAAATATGAGAAAGATATCTGAACTTGCAATCAGCAATGGAGATTGAATTATTTTGTTAAGTAACCTTAAGTGCATGCTTAGTACCTAGTAATCAATCCATGATAGCTTGATGCATACCTAACTTTATGTATAACTTTGATTAGTGTCTATATACCCTCCATGAGCATGCAAAACTTCTACCAGCCATCATAATTCTCATGGATACTCAACAACCATTACAATTTCATTTGAATATACATGAAGTGAGGAATCCAGATGATTCGATGCAAAACCTGACCGCAGAATATACAACTACCAACCAGGGAACATCAACACTTTTAAGAAAATGAATTGCCAATTTTGCAAAGGGATTGTATGATCAAGCCATGGGATTTCTCTCATTTTAACAATTACTATGTGAAAGTAGTACCTATGTTGAATTCCAAAGAATAAAATGTTGAATTCCAGAGAGTAAAACAAAAAATTTATTGTTTTCTTTTCTTAATATATTTGAATACAAGTGCCACGAAACAATGTTGTAAACAAGAAGTAAAAGCCTTAAATACAACCTAGGATATTCTCTTTTTACTGTCAGATAAATATGACTCAATTTAAAGGCTGAATACAGGCTTTAACAATGAATTCTAATAGAAATAATGTTCCTGGGAATTGCAATAATTTGAACAATAATGACTAATAAACTTAGTATAGTCCGGAAGACTTAATTGACTTCGCCTAGGCTCACCCCCACACCCGATTACCTGATCGATGATGCACTCTTGATCCTATTGGCTTTACTGAATTCTCTTGGTCGGGAAGCTCCTAGCAATACCTTTTTCAAATCTAGGGAATTTGAGAGCATAAAACAAATTAGACTCTCATGGCATGCCACCTTTGTGGCACCTCCCTTTTTAAAATGGGCTGGGTGTGTCCCTTTTATGAACCCCGTGGGTGGTGTGCCACTCCAAACTCTTAGGGTGGTGTGTTCCACTGCTTTTGGGATAAGAGAGGAGAGAGAAAGGTAGAGAGGGGCATGGAGGAGAGAGAAGGAGAGAGGCTAGAAGTTTAGATGGTGAGAATGAAGGGGGTCTACCCTCTATTTGTAGCCTTCATGTGGGTCTAGGTATCCCTATTTGATTTGGAATTCATATTGGCCATAGGACTCCTAGGTAATCTGTGAGGCGATATATAAACAAATTTGAGCCATCTATCCCATGAATCGGCTATCATGATTTAGGGAGGAACTTGGGAACCTTATCCTATGAATCTTTGATCCACATGATAACCTAGGATAAGACCAATAAAAAACACATTCTATTTTGACTAGAATTCCTTTTCTCTCGCAAAAGTATGTAGAAATTCAAAGTCAAAAGATTTTGATAAAAAAAAAAAAGCTTGACAAAATATTTTCAAAACATAAAATGTTCTCTACTCCCATAAAATATTTTGAAAGATTTAATAGGCTTCCTTTCTTTAATAAAACATTTTTATTAAATGACCTAACTTAATCCTTAATAAAAATGAAAGGCGTGGGCATCCTCACTATGCTAGGACATGTGGGCCCCATGTCCCACACCCATATGGGGCCCCTAACATGTGGGACTGGCCCCTTGGCCTCCTATTTGGGTCCTACAATGCCCTTCGAATTTTAAAAATTTACAAAAACAACCTTTTATGGTTTTTTGTTGTTGAAAATAATTCTAAAAATTTATGAAAAGTTTATAAAAATCACAAAATCATTTCTTAAGATGAAACCTAAATTTCTAGAAGTGAATTGGTACCAATGGGTCGAGAAATGTTTGGGCACTCCATATGACCCAATAACTGTGGTCCTCGACTATCTTCTCAAGCCAGCCTAACGAGAACCATGATCCACTGTCTTATGCAGGGGCTCATGATTGGCTCGTCAAAACTGGCCAATGAATAGTAAAACAACGATCTTGAAATGTGGATTATAAGTTCCCCTCTCTTAAGAGCAAGTCACATGCACATATCACTATAGTGCATGGAGGACTCTCTTTATGCACCTATATATGTGTCGCTTTGCTGGGTTGCTTCTTGGTATGCTGCTGTCATGTGTATGCGCTTTGTAGAAGTTTGTTGAGGAGTTGTTGCTCTCACAAGCCTACATTTACACACAGAAGACCGTGATGCTCTCTTGGCCTATAAATCATCATGGGAATGACCTTCTTGAAACCCTCTACAATAGTGCCATATGCGTAGGGGAAAGGGTATTGGACATGACCAAGGCCATAAACTGCCTAAACTTAGGTCAGTCAACTAATCCCAGGCCTTTAAAGGCCACAAACCCCAACACTATGGAGCTACGAGATTGTTAAGGTCATGCACATAGCGTGAAAGTTCTTGGTTTTTTCTGACAAATCATTCTATATTAAGTCATGAAAGCAAATTGCCAAATTCTTTGCTTGATTAAGACTCAAAATGTGCAATGTATGCATGAATAACATGTGTAAATCCATAAAAGGTAATGGGAGACAATTCGTTGATTTTATTTATTTATTTTTGGTCTACGAAGGGAGAGGACCTTAAACTTTCCCATAACCTGTCTGAAGCCTTGGTGGAGGAGGTGGTTTGTGTTAGGAAGGCAATCAACGTAACACTCTGCCAAAACTTTTCATGAATCTTGAATATACCTCATTAGATTTTGTAATTAGCCGGACTAAGATAATCCACGAAAATGGAGATATTGAGTAAGATATCGTGCATAGAATTAGAGCTGGGTGGGCAAAGTGGAGATCTGCAACTGGAGTTTTATGTGATCACTGCATACCAATGAAGTTGAAGGGGAAGTTCTATAAGACAATTATGAGACCAGCTTTACTTTATAGGGTAGAATGCTGGGCGGTCAAGAAACAACATACCCATAGGATGAGTGTAGCTGAGATGGATGAATAGCAAGACAAGAAGAGATAGAATTTGAAATGAATACATTCGGGACAACATATGTGTGGCTCCAATAAGCGATAAGATGAAAGAAGGTAGACTTAGGTGGGCTGACTATGTGTTGTGCATACCCAATACGGTACTTGTTAGGATGTACAAGTTGGTTCAAGTGGAAGGACCAAAAAGGGTACGGGATAGGCCCAAAAGGACCTAGTTGGAAGTAGCGAGAAAATATAAGGAGAGGGTAAGGAGCAAAATGGTGGACTAGGATTTGTGTAGCCACCCCAAATAGTTGGGAAACGGTTCTGATGATGATAGTTGATTTTCTGCTTTCTCCATGATGCATATTATACTTTCTTTCACCACATATTGCTTGCTGGTACATATTTTCCATTTTCCAAAATAATGGAACCAAATGCTTGCATTGCATAATCTACACTTTCTTACTTTCTCTTGTCAGGCTCAAAGTTCAGCTAACAGATTCAGCGCAAGGAATAAGGAGTCCGATAAGACATCCTAAGCGCCACAGCCATTCCAATGTAAGACTCGCATCCTTTAAATCATGTTTATATTTATGCCCATAGTGTACTAAAGTTCTATAAATATGATGCAGGGAGAAGGTGTGGTATCAACTGGTAATCACCTCATAGAAGCGAGATCTGATGCTCCAAATAGCCAGTCTTCATCTATTGGTCATGATGTTAGTGATAGTGGATCTGGTAACACTGAGAATTGGATCCCGCTGTCTACCCTTGGGCAAAAACCTGAACCACGCGCCAATGTAAGGGCTGATGTCCAATTCTATCTGAGGTTCTTCTCTTGGGATCTTTAATTTCATGTGACCTTGTATGTATATATGTATGTATGTACGTACGCATTGTTTATCAAAGAATATGTATAAATATTTTTATATAATTATATAACCTTTTTATACGGAGAGCAGCAAATCATCAATGGTTCTTTAAATAGCATGCAGCAACTGTGATTGGGTGCAAAATGCTGGTAATTGGTGGGGAATGCGGAGGAAAATTATTGGATGATGTACAGGTACAAGAAGTTCTTTCCTACCTTTGATTTGTATGTCGAAATGTTATAGGTGGTTATATACCTTTGTATCTTCCTTTTCTCAAAGCTACATATGCATCACTGAGATGTTTCAGTTTAATCCCTGTGATATGTATCTAGTGGTCGATTGGAAAATTATGTTATTACTTATTTTCTTTTCAGATTTAAATTGTTTCTGAAATTTCAATTCATAATGTGCTTATAAATTTTCAGGTTTTGGATTTTAGCAAGCTCACATGGGCAGCAGCAAAGACAGCTTCAAAAGTCTACTTGTCCCAAACAGATGTCATGTCAAGGGTTCCTCCATGCAAAGGCCATAGTCTGGTATGGACAGATTGGCCTAGAAGTGTCAGATAGTCTTGCAAATTTATATGTGCATTGCAGTGATGTTCATATAAGCTCGGTGCATGGTTAAACCATGATGAAAATTAAAGAAAACTGATGATATTAAAGAAGCTAGAAACAGAGGCAGGTTATATATGGAAGAATTCATTGTTAATAGCAAAAGAAAGGGCGGTTGGGTTCACCTACTGAGCTGAACCTGTTGCATGTTATATGGTATAGCAGTAATGGTGTGTAAGGCTTGTGGGAATGTACTGTGATTTTTTTAAAAAATATATATATTTCATTAATTATTTCCATCTTAATTTTCCGCCCCCCTTGCAAGTTATTAAAAAAATTTGCTTCTCCATTCTGGCCTCATACGTGACTAAACTTCTAAACCCATATGATGCATGAAATCATGTTAGACACGGCTACAACATTTTTTGTGATTTTACATTGATATGGGGACCATCTTCAAGTGCTTTTGCATCATATCTTAGTTTTCTTTTGATGGAGAAAGAAAATACTATGACTAAATTTAGTCATGATATTGCATACCTTTGATGAGGAAACAGTGATATTCTGCTGATTTCCATAAAAAATGTCATAATGTGTTTTTAAGATAGCTTGTTTTTATGAAATAGGATTACTTATCAGGAGGTTGAACAGGTAATTTATTTCTGTAACTGAAATATTCTGGTTTTGTCTTTCTTAGAAAGATGTGGAGCGTATCCAGTTCCTGCTAAATTTTGAGCACATTTATTTCCTCTAAATTCTAACACAGCAATTTCCTCTTTATCGGCTTTGATGATATGCTACTAAATTCTGAATGGTATTTCTTGACTATTATAAATTTATAATTGTGGAAATAAGGTTAAAACTTCTAATATCTAGAATGAGCTAGTCATTGTTCCTTTGTCACTGTACACGTCTTTCACCACTACTAAAACTGGACACAATTACTTTGCGTACCATGCAAGAGAAGAACATTTCATTTTTGAAAAATGGTGAAACTCTCAGGTGCAATGAAGACAAATCGCTTATCGGAAAGAAATTTGAAAATTGTGTTTGAAAGTGTCAACTTTTTGTTAAGAACCTAATTGTGGAATCTGTGCTGGAGTGACACATGATTGTGGTTTTTTCTTTGAGCAGGTATCCTGGGGAAAGACTGTGTTTCTGATTGGAGGAAAAATGGATCCGTCATGTGATAGGGTCTCAGGTTGAAATTCTTTCCTGCATTCCAACTTGTAAATAATACTTCTCCACTTTGCAGCTCATGGGGTGATAGCTTTTACCTTAGTATGAAATTGAAATTATAATTGTCATGTTTCAGTCTGGGCTTTTGATGTAGACGCTGAATACTGGTCCCACATTGACGCAAAAGGAGACATCCCGGTATTTCTTTAAACTTCACTGTTGACCTCTCAAATGTCAACTAATAATTTGGATGACTCACTTAACTTAGGAAACTTTGTAATAAGTTGGTTGTGCGCGTCTAGTTTGTTGTTTATTGTGGGCTTCACCTGTGCACACAATGGAGTTACGTGGGCCTGCTGCTCTCCACATTTAATTTCTACCTGTAACAGATACACGAAAGAGACTCACTAGAAAAGAGAATATACTGCAATTAGTGTCTTATCTTATCAATCTCTTGTTTAGATGTGTGTTATACTCAGGGTTAGTCTCATATTAAATTTTTAGTATAAAGTAAAAGAGCTACCATTGAACTTCACTCTTTTGTTTCCTGTCCTGATGTTGGTTCAGAATATAACTTGTTGCCAAAACCTTGCCATTATCAGTACCTTCATGTCTTATCACTGGTCATATAGTTGTACTTCTCTACAGTGCGTGCTATCCTGGTTTGTGGAAGCGAAGTTATGTCTTTTTCCCTAATAAACGTTGACTTTTTTAACTTGAATTTGTGATATAGGTTGCCCGTAGTGCTCACACTGTGACCAGAGCAGGTTCAGTCTTGATCATGTTCGGTGGTGAAGATGCTAAAGGCAGAAAACTAAATGATCTTAATATGTTTGATCTCAAGTCTCAAATGTGGCTTCCTCTTCAGTATACGTAAGTAGACTTTTCACTGTAGCTTTCTGCCAAGTAATACAATAGTAGTATGATGAATCTTACTTCTGAGTTTGATCCGCTATTTTGGCAATACTAGCTTTGTTTCTCTTACGGAAATGAAAATGGTCAGGTTCTTTGCAGGTCACATGTCTAGTGTACATACCTTGTTTGATGAATTTTCCATAGTTAACAGTTTGGATTTGCAGGGTGGAGTAATGATACTGAAGTTGTTCAACATACTTATTCTAGGATCACTGTTTTACATGTACAGAGGGACAAAGCCATCTCCTAGATCCAACCATGTCGCTGCTCTATATGAAGATAAACTACTACTTGTATTTGGAGGGACATCAAAATCTAGGGTTCTGAATGACTTATATTTGCTGGACTTTGAAACAGTATGTAGTCATTTTGAGCTTCTCCTTCAGCCTGTTTGGTTTGGGACTTATTCTGTCTGTTCCATTTGTTTAGATGCTTGATGGTATTTTATGTCAAGTTTTTTAATTGTGGACTTTTTCTTTATGCAGATGATTTGGTCACGAATTAAAACTCGTGGCTTGAATCCATCTCCTAGATCAGGTTGCTGTGGAATATTATGTGGTGCTAAGTGGTATATCACAGGAGGTGAAAGCAGGAAGAAGAGTATGTATTGGTCATTATTATGAGCAGCACTGTAGTTTAACTTTTTAAAGCCCTTTACAAATGCTAGGTTACAATTGCTGTTTCAGTTTTCCAATGCTGGAAATCTTATTTAGAAATTAAGAAATGGATTTATTTGCCATTTTTATATTTTTGTGTCTTCATTAAAATTGTATATTTGCTTCAGAAGTTTGCCACAGATGTTGATTCAAGGAAATCTCTCTTGTATTTAGAATGAGTATCTTGTTTTTTATTGTTATATTGTAATTTATAGTTTCAGTTGATTTAATACTTGTTAAACCAATTCTTTTCTAGATGGGTTAGTTTTGGATTATTGTGTACTATGCTTGCACTTTTAGTTATGCTGTTCATTGGTCATGTGATATAATTTCATGTCAAAGAACAAGAAACTTGATTGCAATGATTAATATGAGTATGCATGATCCATGGGATTGTTGTTTCAGATAAGAGTTTCATTTTTGCACGTTGTACGGACATGTAAAAAGAAAGGCTGTGATGTGTGTGTGGATAATTGATCATAGGTCAGGTTCTCAAATTAAATACTTCATTTTTTAGAAATATTTTTGTGCCTGAGAAAATATAGAAATCTAGTTTATTAATTGTGTTATGCAACACAGAATATCTTGCTTGGTATTTAATAATGATTTAGAAGTGTTATGCTTTCAATGTTCTTTAATCATGTAGTGCATACATTCATGTATCTTGCTTGGTATTTAATAGTGATTTGGAATTGTTATGCTTTCAATATTCTTTAATCATGTAGTACATGCATTCTTGTATTTGCAGGACACAATGAGACATTGGTCTATGATGTTTTGAAACATGAGTGGTCCCTGGCTGTTGTATCAACTTCTTCTTCCATAACTACTAACAAAGTGAGGTAGCACCCACCAGTTGTTACAGTAAGAACGTTCTGGGTCCAGGTCATTAGTCCAGGCTTGTAAAATGTGAATGATAATTGTTATACTGTGTTCATAATTGTTTTTTCCTACACTACTGTCACAGGGCTTGGATATTCTTGGTAATTCCAATTGTTATCTTTTAGATCATTTGTGGTCTTGCTACTTGCATTAGGATAGTTCTATTAATTATGGTATCACCCATGTTATGTTATGAGGAACCAACATACGTGTCGGAATTTGGAGTTTTTGATCTGCAAGAAAAGGTCTTCATACTGTGTTGAGGATCTAAGTGTTCTTCTTTAAGTTCCAATACACAGTTCAATGAACAATGCTACTCAGTTTTTTATGCTTTGTGGGTAGAAAACCTGTCAATCTGTCTACCTTCTACTAATTTTCCTATATTTGTGTTTTACTTAAATTTGATAACATGAACTTAAGCATGTGAAATTACACAAATTCATTTTGAGTATGTCCTGCATTTCATTGTGGGCCTACTACTGAACCCCTGTTCTAAAGTGGTTCATAATTGGAGCAAATGTCCACGTGTGCTAATTAATATGTTTCATTAAATATAGAAAAAGGTCATACCATGACTATCAGTATTAGTTAATTGTATTTTAGTTATTTGTGTACCACTGAATTCTTGTGCATAGTTAAACTAAAGGAAGTTGTTGATTTGAAGATTTTTATCACTGAATTCTTATAAGTAATTAAACTAAAGGAAGTTGTTGATTTGAAGAGTTTTATTGACAGGGGTTTAGTATGGTACTAGTGCGGCAGAGGGAAGATGTCTTCCTTGTTGCATTTGGTGGCAGCAAGAAGGAACCATCGAATCAGGTTGCTGGGAAACAAAATCGGTTCCTTGTTTTGCTTTTGTATTTTGAGTTTTTTACAGCAATGTGAGCATCAAAATCAGGGAAAGTGTACCATAATCTAATGGATAAGTTTTTCAAAAGGGGCATCTGCTGTCTGTTCCCAATGACAACCAGATGAGATAAATTGTAGCTGGGTGAAATTCTTGCTGTCACACTGCTGTTAATCTCCACTATGCATTAGCAGGAACAGGCAGTGAATGTCCTTGAGAATCAGGCATATTAGAGTCCACTAAATTGTGGTATACGGACACTACTTGTAATTTGCAAATCATCCAATTAAAGGAAATATTCTTTTAAATATGTAGCTATACCCCAACTTGGATGTAGCTCTTACTGTGGAGGGTTTTCACAGGTTGAGAGTTTACTTATTGCACACAATGAGCAGTCTACATGCCAGTATTCAGCTCCTGAAAAAGATCCGCCACAAATAGCAGAATGTTCAACTATTTTTTCAGAGTTGACCAATCCACATAATGCCAGTGCTCCTTCCCTTGCTGCTGCCACTGCTGCTAAACCAAATTTTTTGTCGATATTGGAGCACCATTTTTCTGGTCGTAGATCTCAGTCAGAATCAAATTCCACAAATATAGATACAGTATCCGGTAATGTCTCTCTCCGGAAGCAACATCATGAGGAAGATCACAACTCGGTGTTGCAAATTCAGAGGAATCACACTGACACGGTCTATGGGGAACCGGATGATCTGATAACACGAACTGCAACCCTCTCTCAGGTAAATGATCATAGTGTGCTTTTTAATGGTTTTTTGTTGTCATGGACCATAATTCTGCACACCAAGAAGGCTCAAAGATGAAAAATTGCCTTACCATCATCATTCTTAAATGACAACCAAACTAGCGGACTTTCAATATGTTACGATGAGTAGATCATTCTAGATATCAAGTATTTATCTTGAAAGCTCATTGTTTGTTTGTCTAATCTCATCGACACATTTCCTAGAGGCAATGGATGTCAGCAATCTATGTTCATAATTTTAATCAGAGCATCTTTTGCCATTTCTTTTCTATGACAATGACACACACACAAACTGGATGAGTATGGAGCAATATGATTGCAAACTTTTTATCTACTATTATTATGCATGGGTCATTGACTATTGACTTATCTAGTTTTTTCACATGTTGTATTTTCTAATAAATTATTATTCTATTTAACAGAAAAACAAATCCTTGGACCAGGGGGTTCAGGTGGACATTGCTAGAGCTGCCTCTAATTCTGAAGCTGAGATGCTTGGAATATTAGAACCTGAGAATCCCAGAAACCTGAAAATCACTGGAAATTTACAGTCAGATAATGGTGATTCTTCGAATATCTTGGATATAGATGGTAAAGTGATTGCGCCTGCAAATTCCCACCAAGAGTATGAAATCAAGGTTGCTGCTTTGCAGAAAAAGAATGGCGTGCTTGAGGGGCAACTCTCTGCTGCATTGGCAGGCAGAGAAGCCATTGCGAAGAACTTGTCAGCTGTTCTAAAGAGTCGACAAGATATTGAGAAAAAGTTGAGTGAATCATTAAAGGAGATGGAGGTGCTTAGCGAGAAGTTAGCAGCTGCTGAATTGGCACAAGAAGAAGCAAACAGCCTCTCAAACATTGTTCACTCGGACAATGTACGGCTTGAGCATGATGTCGCATTTCTCAAGGCAGTTCTTGATGACACTCAAAAGGTGAGGTCTGGACTATATTTTTACTCAACTATCATGAGCTCATATTTGTACACAACTTTATAGATCCTCTTTTTTTCGGTCCATGATCCCCTCTCCCTCTCTCTCTCTCTCTCT